>JBCAUG010132223.1:0-20953 GCA_038406175.1 Haplosyllis leylae | reverse complement strand
GTTCAAGACACAGAACGCAGAACGCAAGACACAGACACAGAACGCAGAACGCAAACACAGATAATATTCGAACTCCTAAAGCGACAGTTTTAACCTTGAGAGGATTTCATACCAAAAGCGTATGTATCCACTATATTAAAATGGAGGCACATACCAGGAATGCACCTACCTTCCCCAATCTAACAGATGACTGGGCATACGTACATAATGTGCACTTCAGGTGTCAATCAAGGTCACTTATTTTTGAACCAGCCATCCTTTCCCTGTGGGAAGACACTTATGAGAAGAAAATGCCCAAAGGCACAATCACAAAAGACATTTATGTTCATGTCATGATGACCATACATGACCAGTCGTACTCAGTCATGTCACTGTTATAGCTACAAGAAAACTAATTGTTGTGACCTTACCCTTTTTGTATTCCTTTCAGTTTAGTGACACTGCAGACTTGATGCAGATTTGCCCAACACCCTGCCTATTAATAAATCAGAAAACGTCGCTCTGTTAAAAACACGGTACTGGAGGTTTCTTGACTGTTATCATTACCTCAAAGGAGATGGCATCAAATTTGTGGCTAGGACAAGTAATTCCTTATAGCAAGGTATCCATCAATAAAAGAACCAGTGCGAGTCTGAAGCATTCAGGCAGAATGATAATCTTATTGTCCATGGATTATATAATAATCCATCCATCATTACTAGGATCATCACAGGAGTTTCCGAGTTACATGGCGGAATCACTGCAGGAGGTGATCTAGATCGATGTTCATGAGCACACGTGCGTAATGCAAAACAATACTGATAGCATTGGTTAAGAGAGAAACACTCTGTGTTTTAAAAAAAAAAACCCAATATATTTGAGTAATTATGGGTCTCCAGCAAGGAACGCCACCGAACACCTCCACATAACCAGAAAGGCTTAAGGAACTAAAATATCTGTTTTGTAAATTAAAGCAATTGCGTTAGTTTGTCCTATTAACATAGTTTTGGGAAGCTCCAGAACGCGTGGCATTTCATTACCAACTTGAAACAACAAATCCACCGCCTACTCACTCGGGAGGTTTTCCGCATAGCCTGCCATGGTTTTTGCAGACAAATTTCCTCTCACATATTTAATTATAAGACCCAGCTGGGTCAAAGTAATACAAAGACGATTAAAAGGCGTGAACCTTACGTCATTTAGTTAAAACCAGTATTTTCCAGGTGTTACAGCTGTTATTTCCGTGACAAGTTTGATGTGGGGTGGTCATTAGATATAGTAAAACGGTGGCTTCCGGATTTCTGTCCAGCAAAAATTTTTTGATTATATCCTCTGTTTCTTACAGAACAATACATGCTTCAGAGTATCGTAGTCGCCATCAATGCTACGTGCGCCAGTCCATGTTACTCTTTTGGCTCCCTCTACCGAGAGATTTCCAGCAACACACTGTGAGCCCACCGCCAGGTATTGATTCAAACATCGTACAACAAAATCTACCTGCAACTTGAAATTAATCCTTCAATAATTCATCATTTTTGTTGGCATATCACGGAACAGGTCAATATCGATCCAGATTTTCGCATCATTGTTCAGTATATGATAAAGGAATAGCTTTGAACTTCCTTTACTTGTCTGCATCACTTCGTCGGCACCACTATCACCTGCTCTATCCAATAATATTACGCATGAACGTAAAGTATTGCGAAAACAACACTTGGCCAAAGGACGCTATGGTGAAACAACACGACAAGTGGGGAAGAAAACACAACAATGGGACGACACCATTACAATTACAGCCAGAGATTACTCTTGTCTGAAGCAACAAAGAAAAAAAAACTGACTGACCCTAAAGAAATTAGATGAAGCGTTGACACAAATGATTTTGAGAATACTAAAAAAAGATTTCTTGTTACAGTGGTTCAAAAAACTTAAGTTCAATTTCAATACAGTCAGCAGGTGTCGCACCAGAGGTGAATCTGAGGATCAAACAAGCGAGAAAGCACGCAAGGGATCCACCCTGGCTTTGAAACCCAGGGCAGACATCACCAGAAGTCCAAAACAGGGGTGTCAGTGGCCCCACGAAAAGGACTAATGTCCTCCAAAAAATTTTAAAAAAGAAAAAAAAAGAAGTTCAATTTCAAGCCCGTCTTTCGGTATTATATTTTTTGTCGAGTGCCTTCCGACCATTGCTTGTAGTGTACATAGTACTTTAGAGAATGACACTGATTTGTGCATGAAATTAGAACTAATCGATGTTGTAAATTTGGTGTGATGACACCGATACAATAGTAGTCAATAACTAAATGAAGTATCACACACATCATCAATTGGCCTCAGGTTCTTACATCTAATATGAATTCCATTTTACATGTGCAATTTTCCAACAATATCAAATAAGATATTCACACATAAGAAAATCAGAAACAAATAAAAAATGTATTTAACAAGAAAGACCTCGCATTAACACTACGAGGCGTACCAACCATGACCCCCCCCCGTCCTAGACTTGCCGATCATTCTAGACCAGTCGGCCGGAGGGGTAGGTCATCCTTCTTGCATGGTTCTTCCATTGGTCCTTCTTGCCTAGTCCTTCCAGGGCAGGGGAGGTGGGTATGGTCACCCTGGTCGGGAGGAGTAGGGGGTATAGTCACCCTGTCGGGGGAGGTTAGGGGTAGGGTCAGCTGGCCAGCTTCCCCTAGAACAGAATCATAGACAGACGTGAAAACATTACCTTCCCTCGCGGTCGCGGTTGGTAATTGTGCAAAAAAAGAACAAAAAGAACCCAAAACAATCAAAGTTCCAATATTGTCCTCCACTGTTCTCTGAGGGCTCAGTGAGGATTGGTACACGGGCCTTAATCTGGATTAATCTATCAACGAAATAAAGGATAAAATTTTTCACAGAAAGATCAATGACTCTACATTATTTGCGCGCTGACCACCACCAAGGAGCTAATTTCCTTCACGACATGTGAATTTTACCCACAACTTGATCTGTGCGCCGGCCCAATAATGCGAAGTCATTAATTACTCGGTGACAAGTGTAAGATGGAGTAAAATCCATCTTTCTTCAGCGTGACATCCACCCATTAACTCGCAACAAAGGAATTAGACAATTTACTACAAAATGTTATGCAGGGGCGCCCAATAACCTTCAACATTACAAATATCCAAAAAAAGCCAAATGACATACATAACAGAGCCGATTGTTTCCATGATTCATTTTAATTTTAGTACTGCCTATTTATTGAGAATCTAGTGGTCCGATTGGCATCTACTTCTTACAACACTTTCATAATGTCAGACAGTCTACATAATGAAAGTGTCATACAGAAATAAAAATTCAAAACCACTTAAATTTTAATCCACGTTCTTTAAAATCAATTTTACAAAATATTCATTGACTAAAACAAAACAATATACAAGATGATGAAACTATTTTTCTTCTCCAAAATTTTAGCACACATATCTCTAGTAAAAATGGCCCCCGGTTCACGACTTGTATTGTGCACATTTAACTAGTATGTGATTTCAAGACGAAAAAGGAAATTGCGTTTTCCCTGCAATTCCATAGGATAAAGAGTGGCAGAAAGGATTGGTAGTGGGTGGCGGCCTTACTGCTTTTATCAACCAACTGCCTCCCATACGCAAAAGTCCGATGGGCCATTTTGGATAAAATGAGCTGCTTTAATGACTCGAACCGACCAAGACAGCTTACTCACCGAACACACTGCATAATTAATGAGTCTAGTTTTAATTTAAATGTCCACAATGAGTTATGATGGGACTGCGGTTTTTCCCTTTGTTCGGGTCACAAAACAGAAGTTGTTGCAATGCGCATTCATTGTGGACATTCCTCCACATCAAACCCTGCAACTTTTCAAGAGAACTACAAAAGAATTCCAGGTTCGTGGAAACCATTCACAAAATCCCGTATTGACAACTCTTCTTTTGTTTTACTTTTCACTTTCTGCTCAACTGAATCGATCAACTAAATATCCGACTAACATGTCCATAGTAAAAATAATAAAGGGACAAATAACCTGTCTCAAACCTGACCGTCTGCAAAATCTGACGAGTGTACCGAACAATCTTTCCTCGCTTCATGAACTTTAATGTCTGAAAAGGATCCTCCACTGATATTTTTTAAGACCTTTCTCAGCAGTTTGCCAGCAATATTTACATCTCCCAATATCTCCAGACATGCAATAAAGTTTGCAACTCACAGTACCACCAGTTTTTGACAGACGTTAGTCTTAAGACTTTGAGGACATATTCTGGTTCATTTTTGTAATTCGAAATACGAGCTGAAGCTATTTCTACCAATATCCTGTAATATCCTTTCATGTAGCTCTCTGTCTTGAGGACAAGACATTATTGATGATGACCACATAAGGAAACTTTTCTCGCTTCCTGAACTTTGAATGGAAACTTTATAACTTGCAGCAAATCTTAGAATCATGAAAAAGTGAAAGGCGCTGAATGCATCAAGTACCATGAATCCCACATTAATTAACTTTAAATGGTAGACGGTATTTTTGTAAACCGTCATGTTTTAATACGCGATGTGTGTGCGTGTCTGTGTGCACACGCGAGTAATATTTGTTGAGTACCTGTGAATGCGATGAGGCTCCTGTTGTATCCAGAATATCCAGGAATAGGCAGATCCCACATGGTTACGTCTTTAACTCTTATCCAATTTTAAAAGTAATACATAAATTGCAGGTACATTGTCCTGAACAGAGAAACCATTTTGTACTGCAAAAGTAGCATTATCTACGAGTTCTGCTTTCCGTGGCGTTGTCTGTACTTTGCTGCGTTCATTCCCTGATTATCCCAGATTATTATGCCTTTTTCATGAAGCGTTCATTCTGCTTTGAAGTCGCATGTACAAGGCTGCTACTTGCGTGATTAAGTCATCAAAAATGCCAACCTTTTTTGTTGATTACATTCATATTACACTCATTACATTCTATTTTGTCTTTACTAAAAGTGTGATTATTGCGATAACAGGACAAAAGGTATTTCTAATTTGAACATTATTTTTGCAGCAACTGTTGTCTATGGCATGCTCCTCAGAATGTCCTGAAGCACAGAATGCATCGCTAACATCATCCATTCATAAGGAAATACAAACTGTGCTAGAACCAATACCTGGAAATTAAATGGGAAGAGAGTATTTTCTTCAGTAAATTCGGAATCAAGTGAGTTATTCACTTGTAATTTCAACACGATTGTTCGCGATACCGATTACCTTGTTATCAGCCAGGTCTGAAAACGTAAAATAATATTGCTCGGCCAGCTTAATCGTCTCCTGTAAAGTCCTTGTATGTAATATAATTCTTTTTTGAACTTCTAAAGAATCCTCTCTGGTTTCACTTTTTCGTGTCTTTTAAACTTTTTTTGCGTCTTCAATAATATTTGCAAAGATTTTTTCAAAGTCTATTGTAGCTGTAACGGTAACAGTTCAGCAAATCTGGAAATTGACTACCAACTAACATCACAAATACAACCACCAAGACCATACTTAACCATAGTCACACACCAAATTTCATTCAGTATTCCATTTATACACATTTGGATTCCATGTGATTTCCACGTGTATGTTCCATTATCTTTTCTATTTCCCTTTCAATGATATAAATCACGTCCAAAATTGGGAAATGAGACTGTCCAGTTTTGTTTGTAAATAGTAAGTGATTAAACATTGGACGTGTGCGATGCAGCATAATGCACAAGTGTTCTGAACAGGGTGTGTGAGTGTGGGATGTCATCCATCCAAGGACCAAGCGCAAATTAGGCAGACTGCTCATTACTGCTTCGGGAGAAGAAACAAAGCAAGACACAAACAGTTCTCTACAACAGTACTTGTAAATCTAAGAGGTTAGAGATTTGTAAAGTTAAAGGAGGGGTTAGGGGGAGGGCGAGGGTCACGCCCCTCCCCGGGCCAAAATTTCTTCATTGTCACTGCGCGCATACATAGTATGACGGGAAGGTAGTTTTCACAGGTGTCTGTCTGTTCACCGGGTGGGGGGGGGGGCCAGGGATGGGGTACCCCACTCCCCCCCCGGCCAGGGATGGGGTGCCCCTCCCCCTCTCTGGATAGTACAGCAGAGCGAGCACTTGTTACGCGGCGGGCGGTATGCCTCTTGCGTTCATGCAGAAGGACTTTCTTGTTTTCATGCAGTTTTCAGGAAAAATTGGTCAAATAGTATGTTGGCACCCCCCCTCAGGGGTTGGCGCCCCTCTGGGAAATCCTGGATCCGCCAGTGCTTCTATTTTTGCCTTTCGACGTTGTTTTGTTTTTCTCTTTCCAAAAAAATACACACACAACAAAATCATATTTTCGACTCCCCTTCCCCTAAAAAACGGTCTTTTCGTTTCTTTCCCCTGTCCCTTCACATACCAATACAACAGTTCTCAGATCAGTGACAAATCCTCCCGCGGCCAGACAAATGTAAAGAATTGTTTCACCTGTCAAAACTGCAATATTATAAGCGTTCAAAAATGATATATTACCTTGTAATCGGTGATGTTTGCATGGTTTATGTTTTTAAAAATCAAGGCCTTGGCGGCTAGACTGAGAAAATTGAAACAAACCCGTGCATGCTACACAGCTTTAACAACCATAGAAATGCCACTTTTGTCTGTCTTTGAAAATATTAATAATCAACACTGATTTTAAGACGACCCACTTCCAGTCATCAATATACGTTAATAATTCAAAATGAAACAAAACAAACTGAATGTGTGCGTGCGTGTCGTGTTCACTATTTGTGTTAAATCTTCATAGGTGTAATCTACAAATATGTCTTAATCTTTCACAGCTAAATTCAGTGCTTTAAACAACTGAGTACAGTGATGGTTAGTTTCTTAATGAATATAATTACATGACAGTAATACAAACATGTCCATTAGGCCAGGCGGTACACTGGCTTGGGTCCCAGAGATCAGATTTGCATTTCGGCCGGGTTGAGTCAGCCAGATTGTCATTGGGACCAGCTGTTCTGAGCAAATCGGCAAATGCTTTCTATTCTGCGGGAAAATGACGATAGATGATTTGGGGGGCAATGGGGATAGTACTAATTAAAAGATATCTTATTCAAAGGATCATAAGATTTTTGGAGGGAAAGCTGATGAAATAAGTAGGAGTGAAGTGGGTTGTCATTGGTGTCGAGAATTTCATTTTACTTAACCAATTATTTTTCTACAATGTATGAATAAAAAAATTTTTTGGTGTCACACATCAAACTTTTTTCGATTTGAAACGTATCATTAGTCCTATATTTCTAATTTTAGGTCCTTCATCTCTTTTAGCATATATGTAAACGACTTTTGTTTCTTTTTCTCCTCATGTACATCTACATCACGTACTGTTACCGTTTACCAGTACTTCCTTTTGCTGCACCAAAATGTCCGTCCGTCTGAAAGACCCAGCAAACGACATGTGCGAAAATCAGCGTGCATATTCACATAGTGGTGCGTACACATAATATTTCCAAACACAATCAAAACACTTGGGAAAGAATATTCATGCCTGCCAAGAATTACTGATAAGAATAATACAATACACGTCCCTAACGAAACTGTCACATTGCAATTACGTTCCGACACTGGTTCGTTAAAACCTGACAATAACTAAATAACAAAACAACAATGAAGTCCGTTAATATGAATAAGCATGCACACACATTTGACAGATATCTTTCAAACGTTACCTTGGGCATTTTAATAGAGCAAAACTTTAAATTTCATGTGTCGTATTTATACCCCTTGAATTGGAACCTTTTAGTTATGAAGAAAACTTTTGGAAAAGGTTACGTTGTGTCGGTATAGATTAAGACATGGAATGTCCAACAAATTTTAGTTAACTTCAAAGGGCTTCTCGTCTGTACGTAACGCCATTAAACTTCCTGATATGTCATCATCATCATCGTTTGGATTTGTATATTTTCCATTCTATTAGGTAGTTGAGTTAAATATTAAGATAGAATTGCTGACAGCTTGGGGCGTATAGAAAATAGATTGCCGTTTCCCAAATCATAATTCAAGCACAGTTCACGATAAAGGCCCTAGATTTATTACCAGCCTTGCCGAAGCATAAATTGACTTCCACCCTCACACCGTGAGTGGTGAGGACAACAAATAGAAGAAAAAAGCACCACAAGCACAGATAACAACGATTGTTTCTAAATACATGTGATTAATAAACATAAAACACTTACTGAAGTTCTCCAGGTGAGTTTTCGGGACGTCCTCTCGTTCTATCACCACAGTATCAGCATCAACATAGTCTTTCCTGGGCACCTCCGCTGCTAACATTTTGGCATGTTGGGTCTCAGGTAGCAAGGACAGTCTGTTCTCGTTTGGTGTCTGTCCATCAGGACTATCCGCTATGGGACTGAAGTCTCCAGAATTCGTAAACTGCACACTCTGCCTATCACAATCGATGCTTACTTGACTATGGGAGGAACTTCTCATCACATCGTCTTTATTATAGTTTTTTCTTAATTCTGCAGGCGATAATTTCAGTGGTCTGGCAATATTTTTTTCATTATCATCATCTGGGGTATCATTATGATCATCTATTTCCTCAGCACCATTTGCATCTGGGAGGGGTTCATTTTCCCACCTTTGGTCCCTATCTTTTACTTCATCTATTTCCCTGGAGATATCTTCCTTGTCTTGCAGGTAAGTGGCATCTATTTTCCCAGTGAGGTCCTCGATCTCGTCTATCTGAGTATTGATGACATCATCGTTCTCGGATGTGGGCTCAAGAGGATGTGACGTCATGATGGATGGTGCAATCTGCCGCTCCATACAAATTTGTGACGCCATGTTAAACTGATTTCGTTACCAAATCAAACGAAATGTTAATTGTTTTGTTGACTGTCTCTGTAACATATCCATTTAATGCAGTCACATCCAAAAGTTATTTCTCCTTCTTACCGTCTGCCATGCCAAAAATAGAAAGAAAAAGGCATAGTGAAAGAAAAGTGCAAACAACATTTAATTAAAATAAAGTAAAACAGCAACCAGAGGAAAAATAATTTGAGAAATGTATGAAATACAAAAGTAAAATTATAAAAGTAATTGAACCTACAGATAAGTATTAAATTAAATTAAATGAAGACAAACAACACACCACAAAAGACATCATGTAATGACAAAATTGTACACATGGAAACACAGTGGTTATTGGGAAAATATGGACATGGAGGGTTCCACATGTATTTCAAAGAAATACAATACTTTATGCCTCGTTAAAAGGTTCCCAAATATTACATTTTATTCACAAAAAGTGTTTCATTTGATGAAATTTTAACAACTACGCAAAGATGATTTACCTTGTAAGTCACTTGCCACTGAACAAAAATTATCCGATTAAAGTTTTCTACCTTAACGACATACTTTACCTTGAAAGTATCACCTTTAACCTTTTCAAATATTCTTGTACATTCACAGGATAGTCTCTTGATCCAACAAGAATTAAATTCCTTTCTAAAATATCCAAAACACATCATAATATATGTAACTATTGTCACTGTATGCTTGTGTAATTTTGAAAACTGTGAGCCTCATGTGGTACAAGGCTAAACGCTGCAAAGACGGTGCTGATGGCATAAAAAGTCTTGTCTTGTTCTATTCTCTCCTGTTTAGGCTGTTAAAGAGTTCTAGCCTTTTCATTGCACTAGGACTTCGTACTGATAGATTTGGAAGTATAATAAGGAAGTTTTGCCATGCAAAATCCCCCTTTCATGATTTCCTTAAACCACCATTATGTCAACCTCACATGTCTACAAGGATATGTCAGCCCATGGTTTTTTGCCACTCTTTTTTCAGAAACTTCTGCATGAGTTGACAATTCCAGTCAGTTCATTTTAACGTCAGTGTCATTGGATACATTAGAAATGCTGCACACCTCACCAAAATCAGATCATTTAAATTTGCACTTTTTCTGTTTGAATGTTCAATAGCTGTAACAACACAATGCATTTCGAATGAGAAAGGTAATTGCATTCTTGGTGAATCTGGCTCTACAAGTCAGGCATTTCATACAAATCGTCAAAAAAGAGAATTTAATGAATGTTGTTTCCCAAGTCCAATCAACACAATATAACTCGGTCTTAAGCCACAGAGTTCCGTACAACAACTAAATATCCACACGTGAATGTGAATGCTAAAGTCTCATAGACGAATATAAAAATAAAAGAAATTAGATCAAGCACAAAGTGTCTCCCAATATCTCACAATTGTTTTTAATGCGTGTTCTCAGAAATTACTGTGTGTGGGTGCATGTTTTCAGCATCATAATACTGGGATTGTCGACATGTGGCTGCATAATTTACAATGTCAATGTGTCCTCATACTGTGGCACTTTTCCTGGCAACCGATCAGCGATACGTGTTAAATTACAGCAAAAAATTACGGTTAAAAAAGTAGTCAATTCCCAGCAATGAACAAGCGCGGAAATGTCACATACGAACGAGCATTACCACGCAGGAATTTCACTACAGGGGTATATACCCCAGGCAAGCGGGAGGGGCTGGGTGGGTCCCTGGCTTGGGGAGGGGGAACAGAATTACAGACACGAGTGAAAACATTAGCTTTCCCCGGACTTTGTACGTGGTTGGTATATAATAAACTGAGAAGCATCGACAAAATTTTATCAGTTCCAGAGCATTTACCTCCTGCTACAGTACGGATTGTACTGAGAAAACCAAGAACTTTTGCCTGAGGGTCTTCAAACTCTACCTGAACGTCAGAATTTAAGTACACGATGATAACTTTGAAGGCAACATTATCGGAAAACTTAATAATATGACAATGGTAAAAATTTAAATTAAAAGAAATCCACTAGTGCATTCGAAATGTAACTAAGTCCACTCAAACCTCAAATTTCATACTCACGGCAGTGCATATCAAGTGCAAAGATGGTGCATTTTTTCTGATTATGTAAGGCAAAACATACATTTTTGATATTTAAAAATCTTACGATCTTTTTCAGAAGTAACAACAGGGAAACAGATCATTTTCGTAACATGTAACCAAGGACTTAGTGCTATGAGATACTTACACTTCATTTCATTTGCATAATAATGTTTAGTGTAAAACCTTGATTTCTTAGTCTCTTGGTTCATCTCAAAGACATCTCAGGTCAATGGTAGATGCAGTGATTTCACACAATTAGAAAAGACACAAGAATTGCCATTAAACGTATGCAATTTGGTGCAAAAAAAAACATTCATTTTGTCCAACTAGTTGGAAACCCGTCCTTTGCTTTTTCAAGCTTCATTCTGAAATCTGTTCCAAAGTGACTTTTATCAGCATTTTTCCCTAGTATTTATGTTAGACATGTCGTAAAGGACGAACTAACGTACACTCGTATTTTTAGATTTGTAGATTATTGTAACGTAACACTTTCAAAGGCACACTTGGAATGAATGGCTATTTTCGCTGGAGAGGTCCGTTTGTGGGTTATTGTGCTCCATTCAATGTTCAAAATAGTTAGAAGAGGAAAAGGTAAATGACCATAGGTAGCTTACATTTGTTTGTATCATTTTTTCCTCCCAATTGTTTAATTATTACTATTATTAATTTTATTATTGATAATTATTGGAAAGTCGTCATAATAATGTTTCTCAAGGTTTACTGACACTTAACAATGACACAAATTACAATATTGAGTTGCTATTTTCTTATAACAAAATATTATTCCTATGGGACGGAGAAGTATTTTGCAAATAGATTTGTGATTATACCTCATTTATTGAAGGAGTACTTCTAGTTTTCTTTTCATGCAACAAACCGATACGCACTTCAAAAAAATATATACTTCCAACTTTGCAAAACTTATGACGAATTCACGAGAAACAAAAGATACTTGAGGAATAGTTTTCATTTAAAGACGATTAACATAATTTCAAGTCTCACAGAAAAGGCTGTTATATACAACATTCACGTTTCAATCTTAATCCCAACCCACGTATTGATCTTGTAGAACCAGAACTTTGATAACCTATCGATCAAATCAGAGCTCCATGTCAAGTTTCTAATGGAGAACAAACCATTATAATTCAACATTATCACCAAAACTATACCATCTTACTTTAAAACAGCCATAAAATATGATCTTTTCAAAGACCAGTGGATTTATGCACAGAAAGAGATGTGAACGCCATTTCTTTACTACTTTTGCACATGAAATTGTAATACTGTTTGAATGCATACTGCAATAATTTTACAAAAGAACATTACCTTGATTGACTCCAAACGTCAGAGCATGTGCCCTGCACAGTCCACAGGCCATCCAGAAAAGCCCTTCTCCGAATCCATATCCATAATCCATGACCGTGTTCCATAATGACATCATAATTTTATTTCACTTAGTTTTCAGATTGCAGAATCACAATGATTAAATATCCTTACAACTGCTTGGCTTGGCTTTGACTTCGCAGTATTGCTACTACTGGAAAGCAAAGTTGGTCTGAAAGGTGGTGATGAAGGTCTGGTTTTGTTATCAAGAAATGAGTACATCATTACGTCATAACATCTCAGGATGTCTTATTCCATTTTGCATTTCACAAACTGGAAGCTGCGAAGCTGTCTGTAATACGATGTGTACAATCGAGAGGCATTGTCTAACTTCTGTCTAAAACTTTTAAGGCAGTGTTAACTTTAGATGCAGTCTTACAAAGCTTGTGCCAATGATTAATATTCTTCATCATAACAACAGGTGACAGACTGTGCGCATTCTTTGTAAAATGATGTCTTGTTCCATTAGAGTTGCCTTCCCGCCTCTATTCATCAAGAGCTGGCACATACACGTACTTCCCGTTGCAGAGTTTGAATGTACGTTAATTCTGATCGAGGTTCAATACTATTTTCTTCCCGTAGTTTTTGAAGAATTTTAAGGTAAAATGATAACGACTTTTATTACCATGCTCTGCGAAACCTCAACAGTGCCTCCACCCACTTGTGTACATCCATGACAACACCTACAGCAAAATCTTTCTCAATGTGTATTCCTAGTAACCCTCGAATAATCTGGATCCGGTGACACAATCACAATTTATGTACACACAACCGCAATCCTATTTTCCGGTTGATATTTAACCTTGATAGTTTGTACGGAATATAAATTGATAATATGTGTAACACCTGATTTTATATGTTCTATCCAGTCTACAAAATAATCCAGATTGGTATTATCCCAGCTGGTAAATCCATTTAATGAAGATTGTACTGGCGGCGTGTCTTCGAGATTGAATGACGAAGCTGCTGTTTTTCATTGTATTGGTAGTCCATTATTGATCTGCATTTGCCTTCGCTATTGCATGCAAAATTTTCAGTATCACTTCAGTGCCAGATCAAAGAAATGTGCCACCCAGGTAGACTGGCTGCCCCATTTGACCTTCTCATTCATAAATTTTTCAAGGGCCTCAGAGATTCGCTTTCTTAAGTGCACTGGCAGCTCTTGTCGAGTTTTTCCAAAGTTTTACTTTTTCTTCATTATAGCAGAGAAATTTGAGAAATATCAATATTTTGAAGCTTCTTCTCAAATCGAGAGTATTTATGAGAAAGATAATTTCAAAAAAAAAATCAAGCAGCCTAGGTAAGTAAGCATGTCAATCTTTTTTCAGGAAATTACGTCTGTATGTTTGACTTTTTTAGTTGGTGACACGTACTCTGAATAAATTCTGACTGGCTCTTACACTGTCATTTAATTTCATTTTACGATTTCAACAGAAGATTCTTACTACACTCGGCATTGGTCAAAAACGTTTTTAGTGACAAAACTAAAATCTCCCTGCCAACCTAAATCAGCCAACACCTTCCTGTAGCATCAATTAACAATGTCCTGTCATTATTCAATGCATTACCTACAGGTATTATCTAAGGATGCCGGTTTCCAGCACCATTCGACTCAACTGTTTAAGCACATATTTCTATCCGCATTACACAATTCTTTTCAAACCTCTTTTGTATTTTTATGTCTACCCAAACATGGATGAACGTTAAAACGGTTTGATTATGTTTCTTTTAATATACACGACATGACATGTGATTTAAGCCCACTGAAGCATGGCTGTGTTTGTCTGCAATGACTGCCATTTATAAACGACAACATTCTTCACTTACTCTAAAAATGGGGAGTCCATAGCTGTTCCTTAAATGAACAAACTAATTCATGTCTAGTGTCGTATATCACATGGAAAAACTTCCAGACATGAATACTTTTTGGTCCAGCAGCAATAAATATTAATATGTCACTATTTTCCATCATTTAAATAATGAGTGTCCTCAAATTAACAATTGAACATCTATTTCGAAAACAAAGACCACATAAGGTGAAATGCCATTTTTTACTAAAAAAAGAGCATTCTTCGTGTGTCAATGGTTTAATGACTCATCTGACTCCTTCCTGCAGCTGAATTCATCGCAAAATTTATCGAATTTCATGCGCGCGAAATGAAATGAATCCTAATGCTTTTTATCGTTTACCCTGTAGTATTCTTAACAAATTTATATCCACAGATAAATAAGGTCAAATATAAAAAGGTGAATGTTCCATAATTTTCCACAACATGACAATAACGGCGTTTATTTTCTCCGAGATGAAATCCCTTTTGTTCGCCAGACAATATAAAACAAGGGTTGTGCGAAGAAGTATGTTTGACAACCACTTTTTTCAGTATTCACATGCAACAGCCCCTTCCATCTGTACACCTCCTCTGGATGGAATTCGCAATTCTAAATCTAGAAATTCGTTCGACCTGAGCCAGACAGCAGCTGCTGCAACAGCACGTTGATTATGTCACGACACGTGGATGAAACTTACAATGAATCGATCCTCAGTCTCACATGAACAGTAAATCCAGATCTCAAACTCTATTTACCTTGTACCAAAGGCAAAGTACAGAGAACATAATTCAATCCACAACTGTGTATGCTAGCCATCTGGCTCGTCTCTTTAGTTTTTTTTTAATTCCTGATCTCATCAACATACACGCTATCGGTACATGCTTGATAGAAAAGGCTCACGCCTGATAAGTTAATATCGCACAGTTCCGACCATATCCTACCATAAATTGTTGTCCCTGTCAAGTGGTCATGAAGGCATCTTCGAAGTAAATGTTTCCGAATACACCTCTCTGCCAGATCAATAAATGAATAAGCAATAATGCCTGTCTGCTACCGATTCAACATCCCTATTGCGAATGTCAATCCGCATTAGGAATTTCCAGCTTGAGACACTGCTAGGGTTTGAATGTTTCATCGTGACTTACATTGTAGTGAAATGACGCAGCAGATGGTTTGGCATTCAGTTGATCTACTGTAGCTGAATGAAACAATCTGCTGGTAGATGTAACTTTCAGTGTAAAATACAAAAATCTAAAACACTGAAAACAGCAAGGACCGTTATTATTTTTTTTCTAAATTGTCGTGTAAAAACAGTTCATTGTGACCAACTGATGTGCTGAAAGGCATCAATGGCGATGATGGATTACATTTTGGAAGCAAACATGAATAGAAAGCAAGAGCAGCAGCTGGGGAATTCAGTCTGATAGGTTTTCTGCAAATCCGCTCCAGGTTCCTTTTTTGCCTCTCAACTTAAAAGAACACGACTGAACTAATTTCGGCTATATCTCAATTTTCAATTAAAATATCCTTTAACAGCAGAGTATTCCTTTAAAAGGCAGCTGTATCTTGTTACACGAACTGCTAGCTAAAGTTTTTACGTCTATCAGACTATCTCATGAAAAAGCAATCTGTGAGCGCAATGTAGAATTTCAAAAATCAGGTATTACGGATAAAATGGAGAAAATTTATTTTCTTTTTACCTTTTTTTCTAGATAAATTTAGAAAGTAAAAATAGAAGGTTATACATGTCAATAGTTTTGGAACATATTCAGTAAGGTATTTATTCATTCATTCAATGAATCAATTTCATTTGCACACCAGTACCAGTCTCCATCCTGGTTGTCATGCACCATTCCATATTTATACTTTTTAATAGTGTCAACAACTACTATTGAATGTTCTGACCAGCCACAATCATAGGCAAATGACCACCCCGAGTGGAAGAGACTTTGCAGCACTACTGACAGCACTACTACACCAGTTCAAGTCTCATTTGAGGAAGTTCATTCGGAGAGTTCTTTCCAGGTCAAAGACCCCAGTCCACACTGGCAGTTTCGTGTTTATCAGCGACAAGTGAGCCTCGAAGGGTCGAAGATCCTCCTCCCTTGGCCATTCATGGTCCATCCTTTGCATGGTCTACTTTTTAAAGTAACGCTTAACTATATGGCCTCTATTGGCCATAGAATTATTTTATTTGATCATTCTTCCGCAAAACAAGCCACTGCCACGGAATTTGCGGTCCCTATTCTTATATAATCTCACATCTCTCCATAAGTCACAATCTATGAAACAAACAGGTTGCTGTTGATTCAGGACGAATAGAAAATGAAGAAGAAACTGCACTCAGTTACTTCATAAGGATCAATAAATATTTTAGGTATTTACTCGGTGATATGGTATATAATGGACTTTCTTATTGACGAAGGCTCAATCTTGCCATACACGACATTTAATCCAAACTACACAAAAAATGGCCCAAGTCGACACAATAAGAAACAAGAAATACCTCCTGTGGGAAACTGCACGAGGCATACCGCCCACAGCATAACCTGTTCGGGGTACCCCAGTCCTGGCCAGGGGTACACCCCAGAAGGGACATGGGACCAGAGGCTGGGGTACTCCCTCAAGAAAGGACCTGGGAGACTAGAGACCAGGGAAAAAACCTGGGACTGGGATACCTCCCCCTGGTGAACAGACAGACAAACTGAAAATATTACCTTCCCCATTCCTTCAGGATGCGGGCGGTAACAAGAATGGCCAGTTTTGTGTCGAGCCAGACCTTATTCTGTGATTATATATTTTGAAAGTTATGTGACCAAACGTTGCTAAGCTTTAGATATTTGTAAAATGTGAACGAAATTTTGGACCAGATTCTACTATTGCCAACGGAGTGTGAGAGGTGGGAAGGGGGCTAAAAATCCACAATTGTCCTTAATTTATTCTGCCTTCTGCAGCGCCGCAATAAAAAATTCAGTGATGTTATCCAAATTCCAATTTTTGCAACTAATTTTGAAGCGCGGGAAAGAATTATGTACGAATTCCAAACGCCCTTAGTTCAGTCTTGGAACTTGGGATAGTTCACATAATCATTGATTTCTGGGGGACATTCTGGGGGAAATTGACCTGGTTTATGAGCCATCCCAGGGATTTACAATCAAATATTAGAGATGAACAGTGATGAAATATATCTCCCAAGGCAGACGAATTATGCCTAGGGAGATAAACTAAAATTTTTTAAAATTGTTCAAATGTACATCGAATCCAGTGGTTATGTTTGAGAAGTACAACCGAATGTTGTGCGAAAACGGTTTCAGAAAATTAGTAAAGGCACGACATCAAATATCAACTAAATTTTACATGGGCATACTTGGGGAATGCCTCTATTGGTGCATCCTATGTTGCCTCTTGTTGCTTGATTGTTATTGATCTCTATAGTTCTGGAAGAACTGTAATGCCATTTTCCCAGAACTTGAGAACTGTTTTTAGAACTTCAAATCGGTGGCCAGTTTGGGCCAGTAGAATGCCAAACTAGGCGGTCTGGTTCACCGGTCGAACGCTCACGACGTCCCTGCACACCACCAGAAAAGCAAAACCTTTTACGATGCGAAGAACCTATAAGGACAGTGATAAGAATGTAGACAGTGTTCTTCCTTTCCTGCATAAATCAGCTTGATCTTTCTGATTTCTGATGTTTAATCTTTTCATAAATTGCTTCAAATCTTCTATACATTGCTGCTCTTTATGCAAATGAAGTGACCGGTTTATCTGACAGAGCTCGCTTATCCGTCAAGTTTCTTGGTGAAGGAAATAGATCTGGTCATTTTGAAACACATCTGCCCCGTTTAATATAATTCTGAATTCAAAATTAATTCTAGCAGGTAATTTGACAAAAAAAATAGACCCTTCTGTTTCGTAACAAACACCATGGCGGTTCCCGTCAAGAAATAATTTAATATTTTCCATAAGTTTTCAAATGGGAATCTGCCAAGAGTTAAATTAAGTCTAAAACTGACTTCTTGAGCACAACAATTTTGCTCATTCCATCTGAGGTCCATGCAGCTATTACAGACTTGCGAAGAGTCTCTGCAATGATGCCGTACAGAATTGTCGTCTGTCTCAGCTGATTGGTATTACTTCACTGTCTATTTAGAAGGCCGTGTTTGGTCTTCAGAGTTTGGTAATTTGCAAAATATTTTAACAGTTGTTGCTTTCCTGCAAGCAAGCAAATCGTTTGTTTCATGCGCGAAACGCTGGGAACCGGGGGAGGGGGGGGGGGTGACAATTAACAGTACAGAGGCAATTAATTCTCAAAAAATCAGGTAGTGAAAGTTTCACCAGGTGGCTCATTGGGCTCGAGGCCTAGCGTTCCGAGGCGATTGAACACCTCGGCATATTATTAGCATCGCCTCGGAAAATTTCAATCACATTTGGGTGTGAGGCCTCGCGCCCAGGGCAGGAGGCCTCCCACCAATCCACTTCCAACTACTTTTTGGTTCCCCACTGCCCCTCAGTGCAAAAAGTTCAAAAAGTTTGTTTAGGACATTTAATGCTGACCTGTCCCCACCACCAGCAAATACAATCCCCACCCTATCTCCATTTACAGAACTGCAAAAAGACCTTCGTAGGTCCCCACCATGGGCCCAACATTTTGGGGCAAAAACTGTCAATCAACCACTAAGGTGACTCTAACGAGCCACCAATGAATTTCTTTTATTCGCAAAAGCAAATGAGCTTTCCAACAAATTTGAGGTGGGAAGGCCTTCACTTAATTCTCGTCAACATCCACCGGTCTGACAATAGTGTAATATTCAATACTATTCCTCTGATTCAGTACCCAAACACGTTACTATCGATAGATTCTGCACACTAATTTACTTGCAACTGAATGCCATCAAAATAATCTTTGAATGTGGATTATCCAAAGAGTAATCTGGTAGGTGATGGAAAACAATTTCATAATTCAGTTCCATATCTACAGAGATGGTCGGCAAATATTGATAACAACTCAAAATACATGACTCCAGGTCTCCAAACATCATACTGTTCCATTATAACATAGGAATAGTGGCTTTTAGTTGCCAACAAACCGAGTTTACCCAGACAGAGAGGAACGTAATGATTATCATGGACATATTTTTCCCTTTGGACCATAGCATTTAATTTGAAAAACAACAAAGATGCATCCATGTTGTTTTTATCAAGTGCACAAGTGCAAATGGAACGCAAAATAAGACTTATAATGTTGTAAATATTGACCTTTATGAACATTAAGACTGGTATCATATTAACCAGTCCATTGTCGTTTGATAGCTCCAGAACCTGTAATTATTTTGACACCTTCGTCATCACAACATTGTAATGCTCTCGACACTTAGTTAACTCTTGGGAGTTACAAACATGTAAATGTAAGAGTGTCACTATTTCTGACCAATCCATTAAACTGTCCAAACACGGACAAATAGTCAGACACACACAGTTATTTCACTAATAGATAGGTAGACATGATCGGGGTAACTGAACAACCTCTCCCCTGGGCAACACACTGCTTCCAGAAAAAAATCTCGTTTTGCTGAATATCACAGTTATGCTATAGTCAACCACAGAGTTCTGACTTGGACTGTGAGAGTTTCAGAGATGAGTATGGTACAAAGAGAAGTAGATTGAGCCCGCTCGTCTCCTTGTCTCCCTTCGTTTTTGGTTCTTTTGTTACTTCCTACGTTTGCTTTTTCGTAAATGTCTGTCCGCGGTTGTCTCTGTATACGTCAGTCAAATATATTTTTGTCTTTCTGGCTCGATCAATACACATTAGGCCAAATACGAAGACCTACAATGGACAATGAACACAATGGCCCAACTAAACATCATATATTCAATATATACCAACAAACTGAAGCACTCAGACATATTGACCTTATTTGACAACGATGAAGAAACGATGTAGAAACTCCATCCGTCTGACTACCTCAGCACGTTATTCTATACTATCCTTACTGTGAATTAAAACGTCCTGTTTGATTCTATTTCCACAGATCTATTTATTTTGAAACCTGTTTATTCAGCGACACCTACGGAAACTATCAAAACTATAACGCCTCTCAGTTGGACTAAAACTACCTGTAACTTCACCTCCTGACACTATCTGATCACTGCACTTTCAAGTGATTTACGCTGACACAGAATAAGTCCAAATACTACCAAAGTAAATACTTTAATTAACGACTGTAATTCAAGATAACTCCGTTGAATGCTAGATTCAATTCATACCACATTCAGGCAACAATCCAGGAACCGAGAGGTTTATTCAAATCTTGTTTCACATCTGGCAAAGTGGTGTGACAGCCAGTCGCAGCCACCAAATCAAACCATCCCAAAACTGCGTCTGCCTTAAAACCAATTCGTTACTATGGCAACCTTTCCTGCAAAAGGCAACAAAAAGTTACCATGGATATCCGACTGCGGGAGATTACAGTGAAGCAGACAGCACTTCCTCTGAGAGACACATTGGATTCAATGCAAAAATACACATAATACCAACAAAGATCCAAAGAGAGCACTTCATTTTATATTTTACACAAATGTCCTGCATTAATTTAAAAGAAATAGGATCTATAATTTCCATATTATCAGAAGTTTTTTCCTCACGCAGTTTCATACGAACAGCACGTTAACTCGAAAAAGACAAATGTAAAATCTCAGAGGAGACTAATACCAAAATCTGTTCTGTCACATAAACTGAATATTGATACCGTGGCAATTCTTCATCAAATGCCTTTGTGACCGCCCGCCATCCGAAGGAGGGGGGAAGGTAATAGTTTCAGTCCTGTTTGGCA
>JBCAUG010132112.1:0-20954 GCA_038406175.1 Haplosyllis leylae | reverse complement strand
GAGTACCCCCCCTGTTTAACAGACACACACTTGTGAAAACATAACCTCCCGTCGTACTACGTACGCGGGCGGTAAATAAGTCTTGAACCACAGTGAACGGTTAACAGTGTTGCATCAAATGGTGGAGAATTCACTGATATATCTGTCCATTGTATCCTAGTGAGGAGCAGCCTGTTTTTCTCACAAATTACGATAAATTAAGACACTTAATTCACCACTGAAGTTTCTGGTTATCATACTTTACATGAAACATGCATCAATTACCACAGATTAGTTTTCCGAAACTTTAATCCTTTGAAAAGTATGAGATATCAGTTGATTCTCACCTTTTGAACTCCATCATTCCTTTGTACGATTAATTAAAATGAGCATTTACACTTGAATTGAAAATCACCACATAAATCATTGTCCAGCTTTAACACGCAACACTGTATTAAAGCGACGCAAATGGATACGTAGTGGATCTAACCTGAGCCAATATTAATATTTGAGTACATAAAGCCGCATTATGATCGCATCATTATAACTTGCGGAGTAATCACGAGTAAAGGTAGGATCAGGATCAAGGTGAATCGGTTTAGTTTAGTTCAGAAAGCCTTCGTAGTCTCACTAGTTATATTTGCTTCCCAAAATGGTTATTTTTGTTTAAACCTTCTAGTAATTACGTTTTTGTTTGGAAAGGTAATTGGTAAATATCTGTCATAACTATTAGATGTAGACTCTAGATCTAATTTAAAAACGAACGAAGACGACGCTGATCATGTGCAGGCTCAAAATTATAGTTTTGATTTTGGTGTTGAATCACACTAAATAAGGTATGCTCTAATATTCGTACCATTTTGATTAGTCTACCGTTGCATTTCCCTTGAAAAGATCGTTTTGATCCCATTGTGTTCCACGGTGCCGTAGTTGAAGCTGACACAAACATCTCAAATCTCTCAGATAAAATTAAAATTATGGTTGACCATCTAACCACCCAAAATCGCCAATCGATTAAAGGATGAAATGATTTCGGTGTCTAAACCTGTAAAACACAGATCAATAGCGCACATGTGCAGGACCACAATGTACGCAGTCCCTCCCACACTTATTAAATCTAAATTAACCATCAGAAATAAATGCCACTTTCTGAATCATGTCTCACGCAATCGATCTATCCGGTTGCGTAAGTACTTGAAAATCGAATTCGGTAGCTCATATTTTTGTAATTATGACAATATAATTCGATAACTCACAGTGGACAATGGCAAGGGAATATTTTGTTCACAGATTTGTGGCGCTTCGCTATATTTTGCAGGTGTATCTAGGACATTTTTCCATTCACAATCTGTTTCAGACTGTGGGATCAATAGAAAAATTCATTACTTTTGTGATGCAGATCTAAGTTAATGGCATTGGTAAACCTTAAGAGTTGAGAATTTAGTGTTTGGGAAATAGTCATAGTCTACAAAACAAGATGGCTGTATTTCCAAATGATTGTGTTTTTCCGTATGATTTAATCTGTGAGTTGCATTTTAATTATGAAATGTACAACTTTGGGCACAATCGAAATGGAGCTCAACTCTGACTCGGTTGAAATTTGTTTCCAAACCATGCCATGGGGCCCCAAGGAAATGTTTCTTCTGTTTCCCTTTTAAACTGCTTTTCCATCTATTTATTTAATTTCGATAAACGACACGCCGTGTACCAAAACAGATGATAGAGGAAAATTGAATCCTAATCGAGGGATGTCGAGTGATACAAAACAACCATTTTGCTCTGTAAAAATATTTCCACTTGCTTCCTGATTCCTTAATGTAGCACAAAGAGAAGACGTAATGTTGGGTAATAAGCACCTGAACAAAATCCAGTTCTAGATCTATATAAGGGTTCATCAAGCTGGTGCTTAGGCCAGGTATGAAGTCACCCACATTTTGTCATCCATGCGTACAAAGTGAGGATAAGTATAATTAGAATAAAACACAAATTTATGTAACTAAGCAAAACGTTCATTACATTGTTTCTTATATGGGGAGGTAATATTAGATCTAGAATTCAATATCTAAAGCTTTGGAGTCCAGTGTAAAATCTGTCGCTCCCTTATCAAGACTTAGTTGAGGATATTTTTCTGTCACTCTGCTTCTAAAACAGAGTCCTTCGTACTTAATAAGAAAAACCACAGAGCTTAACTATTGATCAGAGACCCGTTTTCCCCCGTTGGCTTCGAACCCCTACTTTTTCTGTGGTTTGCACATAAAAGTGAATGTAACATTTGGTCAGTTCAGGACAACCCACTGAACGCGGGTTGAGACAGCGGTCACTTTTGTTTAGAGAAAGGCTTATAACATAAGAAAAAACTTTGGATCACATGTGGCGTCCTTTATTCTCATTGACTGAACGTTTTTGTGTATTCTACACCCCCTGAATGCTCTTTTGCAAGGATAAACATGGGAAGTAAAGGCAGGATCGTGACACACTGAATTCATTATTACTTCGCTTTTTACTTGAGAAACGTTCATAAATTCAAGTATTGCGGCATATTTGGCTTCCTTTGGAAGCAAAAAATACACAAAATAAGAGTTTTCACAACCGCAAGATAATATTTTTGAGGAAACTTAAGTTAATCAAGCGAATTTGGCAATGTGGTGCGGAGTATTTTGATGTATGCAGAAAATGATGCATCAGGTTGTTCATGGCCCAAAACACAAACATTTCTGAATATTCAGTTGGCATTATTACGCTAAAAAACTAGCAAATTATGAGAATATAAAGTCTGAAAACTGACCCATTTTATTGCATGCTTCCCTATTAAAAAGTCTTTTACTCTATCATGGATTGTGGGGGTAATGCCCCCAAAGACCCACATCATACAACTACCAATGCTGCAGTAGCTAGAACCTGTCTCAAATCAGGGTCCTTGAAGCAGTAAAAATCTAAAAGAAATTTTACAAATGCTTAAATGTTCAAATTACTTATAGGGGACCCCTCAGCATATTCTGGACCTTAGGCAGTCAAAAGTTTAACATATTGCCACATTTAAACATTGTTTTTTACAAAACCCAAACCATAAAAATCTTAAATGGAAGAAATGGTCAATGCACCATCCCTACCCTTGACCCCAACCACCCAAAAATGTTTAAATGCCAGACCAGCAAATTAGTAGATATAATAAACACTCATAACATTGACATACACCTTTCTGGTGCATCACAATTCATGGAAATTAAAAATTGGTAGATAAATTAATATTTGTAACACTCCAATACCCTCTTTGGTGAATTATAATTCATTGAAATCCAAAATTGGCAGATATTGTAAATACCTTCATATCCCCACACCCCTGACACCCCCTAGTCCCCCCATACCCCTGACACCCACCCACCTCTGATACTCCCTACACCCCCTTACAGTCTTTACACTACCTGGCAAAGTTTTGTGTATACTTTGGTCACTATCCCGTGGACAGTGCCACCTAGTCTTATCGAATTCCATTCCGACAGACAGTCAAAAGCGGAAGAGTGGAGCACCCAATAAGGGGATGCCACAGATGCGCAAGGTGGTGCCTAGAATTATTGTTTAGCTTGTGTAAACTTCCCACGGTCAAGAGATCATTTCCAATATTAGATGACCCAAACAATATGTATGAAGTCGACGTCGCTTGAACTCTGGGTAAAACCAGGTTACATTTACAAAAATGTGATCAAGACAAGCGATTTGTTTACCTAAATGGCTGGCTATAACACAACTGCGTGTCTATCCGCTGTCTTGAGGGGTTTTCAGGTGTATACGTGTCCAGGGGGGTCATACAAAAGTCAAAGTTTTATCGAGCTTGCTTTTTGCAGCAGACCTCTTTCTCGATTTCGACTAAAATACACACATGTACCAATTGAAGGTGAGCACCCTGTGGTTGGCAACGGATCCGTTTTGCAGTGATATCGCTTACGTATCTATGAATGGAAAAGTTGGAAATGCAATACTTTTGTTTTAATCCACTTTTCCAACAGCTTATTTTTTTACATGTGCAAAACTTATCAATCCGGTTAAAAGTAGCAATTCAGTCGATTCGCTGCATGACATCAGTTATTGAGAAAAACAAACTAGTCATATATTGTTTCCCTCTCGGTACAAAGCAATATACGTAACCAGTACTGCTCTCACACTGCCAGACACCACAGTCTGAATCTTAGATTCACTTGCAGTCTTTCATAACTGTTTGCCACTGTCTTGTGAAACAAGATTGCAGGCCATATCATACCAGCAAAGACATATATACTTTGGTTGTCATATCCTGTGAGCTGGACAGTAATGTCTCCCGACCCACAATGAAAACTTCACACAGATAACTTGGACTTCAAATTTGACTTGGGTGTATTAACCTCCTTCCTCGGCAAAAAAATCAACTTCTAATGGACCACCTGGACTTCAGATTTGGGTTGGTTTTACTGTTGCAAGGTCATCTTGAACCCTTACCTGTGGTGCCTCGTTGCTTAAAATTGTAAAATTGTCTTCTTCCGAGTTCTCCAATCCTGCACACATCATAAATTTACTTTTGTTCAACATAATACACTATGTTAATTAATTAGATGTGCCTAATAAATAATAACAGTAAAACTAATCACTTGTTTTGAGACCTGCACAAAACAAATGAATTGTTTATGAACCATCGAAGTCACTTCTACTCTTACCCGTCTCCGAACATTTTGCATCTTTACCTTAATCAAATGCGTATCATTTACTCTCACGCAGTGGTTTTATGATTACTCGATTGAGGCCCAAAAAATTGTATTTACATTGAGAGTCCATTGTTAAGAAGCACAAATAAAGGCCTGCGTGAACTTTTCCCTTCTTTGTATGGGAAGCGGTTTGTGTTTTTATGATCACATTGTGCAAAGATGACCTGCATTGTCACAATGAGCAATCAATAGATAGTAATGCCAGGTGACCCATCATGCGTAGTATAGATTGAATAAGTTCGATAGCTCACTGTTCCTGCAAACAAACACTTGTTTTTATCCTTGTTTAACCAGGAGGTGATGATAATATTGTACGAGCAACTCCTTCATGTCCTTCTGCCATTCAACAAACACGAGATAATGATGAACTTGAAAGTCATTGGCTAATTTGGTTGTGATCAATTAACATGAACAAAACAGTTTAGATTTAGATAAACTTTAAAAGTGAAAAAGCGGTTGTTTTACATATTTACCTTTCAATTTAGTACCAAAACAGATCAATAAAAATTATTTTAATTTATTTTGAAAATCAGACCACACCTAGTGTCAATATCTACGAAATTCTTAATTTTTGATAACAATTTGTAAAACGCTATTGGTATCACACATTTTATTAGATCTTTAACCTTTTCATCTTTGGATTAAAGACAATTTTTTACATCAATTCTTCATTTGGAAAAAAGGTGAAAGCAAAATAGAGTTTAGGAGGAAAAATCTCACTTTTGCGCTAAAAGAACGAAGAGAATTTTCCACTGTTCACAAGAATGTTGATAGAATATAATAGTTTGAACAAGATTATGTGCTTTAAGATTCTCTGAAATTTATAATGTGTTCAATTTGAGCCATTTCAGCAAAACAAAGATCTTTCCACCTTGCACTTTCCATCAAAATGTCAAACTTACAGATTTATCACAGGTTATTAGGAAATCTGTTATATACTGAAAGCATTAGAACACCTAAAAATGTAAAACTCCAATGTTACAATTAAGTTATGTGTCTACTGGAAGCCATATTTGTTCCACAAAGGAAGGAATGGATTACCAGATAGATAATCACTGACCATAACACAGTGAACTGCCTCAGGGTTTCAATGGCGAGGGCTTTGAACTGGTCCTTAGAGAATCGAATATCAATGGAAATTTCAGTATTGTCAAGCACTCTCATCTCTGTCTGTCTGTCTGTCTGTTTGTCTGTCTGTCCCTATACGAGAGAAAATGGAGTCATGATTTACCCAAGAAAATCCATGTTTTTGCTTCTATCTATTCATTCACACACTGTGAGCAAATTCGGATCAAAGTTTTTGCTGATTTTTCTGTTTCTCAGTCCATGAAAAGTCTTGTTCCTATTTCCACGTATCTGTTTTACACAAGCATTGTTTCACAAAGTATTCCGAGATATTGAGCAGAAGGTACAAAATGCAGCTTTGTTTGATTACTCAATATATGTTAATTAACTACGGATCCGCAGCTTCAGAGATTAGACAAAAGCTTAGCTCAAAGAGGACGCTAGTTGGCTTAATACGCGTGAGCAGATTAAGATTTTCTTTGTTCTATTCGTCTTCATTGCGTCTGCGAATACATCATTGTGGTACAAATTGCCTCAGCAGACTAAACAGAAAGTATTGAATCATGATAGAAGAGGAACAATGGAAAACAACGAAGAGAACATGAAAATGTCGGTTGTAATGGTCGTTTTAGCAAACCAAATAATAAAATAATGAATTCTGAGCAAAAATCTTCAAAAGGCTCATCTGTTTTCAAATGTATTAAAAGAATGAAAAGTATTTCACTACAGATTCGGGTTTCTCGAAGATCACATAATTTGTTGAAATATTACAAGCCGAACATTGAACCTCAATTGAAATGCAGACGATTTCAAGTGGCTTTTTATGTAAATTTTAAACAATTTTGAAAACTGACAATATGGATTGAAATAACCTTTCACATCGAGAACCTTCTTTGAGTCATTTATCCGTTCTGGTCACAAAATACACAAAAATGTATCACGTTGCCTCTCGACAACTAATTGTCTTTGACAAAGGTCTCCCAACCATTGGCACCATGTGTCACCTTTCTGAGGAATGGTCACAAAAGCTTTCAAAATCGACCCATATTGTGTGAAATATGAATGAGATGATTCAATGAACGGTATTCCGAGTGATGAGTCTTCTAAAGAACGGCCAAATGTCTGTTTTACTTGGTTTGGATACAAATTACAAGTGAAGTGTTGTCAAGGGAGCCACAGAATGAATAGGGTCAGAAGCAATTAAAAAATACAGGAAAGGAGTTTTTAAACACATTGCTTCAGGTGCTGTTTAAATTTTTGTGGAAATTATCAGCCTCTGTAGTCTGAAATTTGAAGTAATTTAGGCTTTGTTCTTTTGTTCATTTTCTTTTGAATTTTAGTCACGTGGGTGTTATTAGTTGTATCTACATATTCTTTGCTTATAAATGTTTTTTTTCTCTACAGGTATGTAGTTAAAACTGGAAATTGTATCAGAATCATTGAAAAGCGTCGTCAAAATATTTTCGTTAAATTCAGATCTTTTTCAATCTCGACACATGTTCAAAGTGATATTGAATTGAAATTAGCCACTCCAGTTGAATTATCTGACTCGACAGTTCTGATTTTCAAGGCAAATGTACTTTTTTCACATTTAGGTTGACCATGGCGTCTGCACTCACTGCCAGAATTGGGATTTAGTGAATTAACCATCATCTATTGCTTGACAGAACACCGCATTGTCATAGCAAGTTCAATGATAGCGAGTAGCCTTTAAGTGATAGTAACTGCTTCCGTCTGCAACACGTTAAAGTCTGAGTGTTGAATGAAGAGTCATTCAACAATTCTCAGAATAAAATTTCCCACTATGATACAAAAGTTTAAGTATAAGATTCGTTCCGTTTCGTATGACAAGGGTTAAACGTACCTTTCAGGTACCATTTCTAAGGTGAATTTAAATAGTTTTTGTCAAAATACTTGGAAATGACACTAAGCCTGTGCATATATCTTGTGATAAGACTCAATTTGAGATAAAAAGATACCCATGTAGCCAAAGCCTGGTCACTTTAGGTCATCCTTCCAAAAATATAGAGTCTGTTTGCGATTATGTGATTTTGGAGCAAAAGTCCAAAGCATGCCCTCTGTGTTACCCCGACTATCTCTGATTATAGAATCTCATGTTGAACTGTTTTTCTTGTGGGCCAGCGAGTTGCTAAACAAAGTGGTGTAAAAAGGAAGAGTTCAACGGCGGTCAGTGGGCAGTGTTTGCTTAAGAACACCGATCTGTCTGCAATGATCCAGACGAGTTTCAAACTCTGTTGAGATTCTGATCTCGAAAGTTACAGGGCGAAACCAGGCAACAATGGTTAACGCCTAGGTGACGTAAAGTTTACGCGATAAAAGTCTCTTCACATTGCGAACCTGAAAGAATTTGCGAAATTGGTGAATTGAACGTCTAGTGAAAGTTCATTTTGCGCACAGCGGGAAATTCTATTGAGCACAAAGCAAGTCCTTTTCAGGAGATGCTGTATTCTCATTCCTTAAATCCCAACGTATTAAGGATGACGTAAGAAGATATCTGTCCGCCATGTTTGGTCATTAAGATTAGATATTATCCACGACAAGATTCTTGAATCATCTTTTCAATGGCCATTCAGGAAGGGCATGCTAGATCAGGTGTCCCTGTGCAGTAGCCATCAGCTCTACAAAAGGACAAAAACAAAAACTGATCCTGCTTACATGCGTGGGGGAAGAATTACTGCTTTAGTAATTCCTGATATTCTATCTGGTTAATATTATATCATCTTACTAAGCTTTTATGGAATGATTGATCAACGCATGTTACACAGATAGGGGTTATGAACTTTAAGTAGATATAGGATCACGATGTCCTTCGTGTCATACTAACTTCACACATAACTATTTTATAATGATTACATTATACACAGGGCACGCCAAGGCCATGACTGATTATGCAAAAATTTCTGTGCTTAAACTATTTCAAGTGAACGTTTTCGTAAACGGTCAACGTCATGCTGGTGGTTGTTTATGAAAGAGAAAAAAACAGCACCTGTCAAAGACAAATAGTCCCGTTGTTAATCAAAGCAGGCAATTCAATTCGTTCCCAAGGATGTTTTTTTTTCTTGATTAAATGTGGGATACACAGTATGAACAAACGCAAAATATGTATTTCTGAATACATGAACCGCCAACCCTTTGGTTATTCATTGTTCTCTGGGAAAGACGTCACGTTTGCTGATTTTGATGTGGAAAGAAACATATACCTGGCATTTCTCCATATTTCATACTGATTAAGGGATCAGAGTCTCATGATGAAATCATACTGCATAACTTAAAAGTAAGCAACTTAATTCTAAACGTCGAAATACGTGGAATCGGCTTTCGCGTTTGGTTGTTTTTGGTTCCATGATATTTGAATGAAACGTGACATGAGATCATGCTTCAAAAGTAATTTGTGTGCAGCCTTAGTTAGTTTGGAAAGCAAGGAAAAAATGTATATTACAGGTCAATATCATAGACTTAAATTGTCATTCTCTTAGTGAACGTCTATGGTCAATACACAAAATTAGTACTTTTCTTTCTCATGTCAGAATGAAACTTTTTTCTTTTGATATTCATTGGTGACTCAGTGGATTTTTTAGCCGAATCATATTGGACCTTTTTGCAACCTTACACAACATTTTGTGTGATTTCTTAAACATACACCCTTTTTATTTTATCTGGCAAACCGCCTGATGTCCCCAGTAATGTTTAATTTAATTTCAAATATGAATTTATACACATCCAGGGGCGGATCCAGGATTTCCCAATCCCAATTTTTTTCCCAAAAACTGAAAATTAAAGAAATAGAATTCAGAAGGGCGCGTGTCCCTGGCACACCCCATTAGATCTGCCAATGATATCATATGGATGTCCAAGTTGCCTCCACATAAAATTGTTGAGTTAGACGTGCAATATGACGGTTTATTGGAAGGTTGTCACGCGGATACACATTGGAGAAGCAGGTAATGTATTTTACATAACATTAGCCAATGTTGTTCAGTGGGAGCTGTGTGTGCAATGTGACAGGCTATTGCATAATGCCGCCGCATTCATATTTTGCCTTAAATTGTAATAAGAAATGCAGCCATATATCAGAATAGGTTTTCCTACGGTGGTAAATGGAATCAAAGGAATGTGCATTATGGAGTCTTACGCAAAGAGTAAGGCACATCTCAATACTTTTAAGACACCACATTATGCAAAATTGTACAAAGGTTTACTGTAATCTACGCAATAGATTGATGGGGGCTTGAAGTAAACATTTCAAAACTTAAAATATGTAAACCTGTCCGAGCGAGCTTAAATTAGGATGTTTATTGTAGAATTTGAACGTGCAGCAGTGTAATTATCATAATTTAAATGGTATAGCTTCAAAAAGTACCAGCCCACTGTTCTCACAAAAGCTCACATGAAGCTGCTTAGATATATTCGTTATTTCTCACCGAGATTGCGTGAGGAAGTTTTGGCAATACATTTCCCCAATAGAGTTAATAGTACTTGAATGGGCAATCGGGGAAGTTGCTATTGTCCATCAGGCATCATTAGGACATTTCAATTTCCGTTGGTCTCTAATGTTGAACAACACTTCATTGCTTTGTTCGTGTCTTCAATGAAGGCTGCTGGGCCTCAAAGGGCCAGTTCGGTTTGGCCAGTAATACAATAACTGGGCCCAGCCCAGGAAAATTGCTGTTCGGATGAATCAATATTATAAATTTAGACCCCCAGCACTGCTGTGTGCCAAGACTGCAGAATGTGCTGTAATTGTTATGAAGAATTCGGTGTAAAGCCACAATATTGGCAACGCATTTGTTGCGCACACTATGTAGGCCAGGCCACGGCCTTCCATGACCCAGCCTGACCAAAGTGAATATTACGTAAGAGTTCTGTCTACCTTCTGCAACCAATGACAATGCAGGCCAAGCTTGGCGCATGCCCAACTGACCAGTGATACGTCACAGTCCATACCTCCAAGTAGTGTCCATCACAGAGTGAGCTTAATGCGTAGAAATTGCACAAGGGTCATGCATAGTTCACGCCTGTATAAAACAAGTGTAGTAAGCACGCCGCTGACCACTCTTCTATTGACTTTTCCCTCGAACTGACGCGTTATTGGAATCAAAAACCGCGAAGACTGCATGGTTTGGGACTGACCACTGAAGGAAGACGCTTTTTGGGAGCTTTACTGAGTAATCATAACCAAAATAACAAAGGACATTAAACTCAATAAACACCAGTGGTACCAAAATCATCTGTAGAGACGTCGAGACTCAGTTGGGTGCCTATGGTGTGTTAACTTCCCCAAATATCACGAATATTTGGAGGAAGAAGGCGAAGGAACAAGATTACGTTCTCCACCAGTGTGAATTCCAGTCTCAAGGTTTGTGTTGGTTTCTCCTTGTTTTGTGCAGTTCAGACATTACATGCATGGAACCCGATTCCGGTTTTTGTGTATGATTTCAAAATGCTTTGTTGTGTCTGCGGGAGAAGCGTTTTTCGCGGCACAAGAAAATTAACACAGAAAACAACCAAATTTATAAAAGCCGACAGGGTCATAGTAAATCATATAATGTGAGTCAAAACCCTGGTTCAACAATGTAAAGACCATGACTCTCACCGCTTCCGGAACATGTGTTCTTAGGAATTCATGTTTGATAGATATGCAGTTCAACTGTTGGTGTATTACGCTTAATGGTGTCAATACTAAGTACTAAAACTTATGATATGCATTCAGACAGAACCATCACACAATTCTGAAATGTTCATAAACGTCCTCGAAGCAATTGATAAGTAAATACATCAATATTGTGCAACTCGGCACATTCTCAATATATGATAACTTCCTGTAAGCACCCACACTGTAATATTTCATTCAGGACTATGACGTAACGTTTCATATTAACTATGACGTAAGCGGCGTGTTTGTATTACCTGCTCTTATGCCTTGTGAGTAATGAGAGACAGCTCCGGGACTGTGCAGGGTGGGGAGGGTCTCTATTAGTCATTACTTGGATTAATGAGGTGGAGCTGTTGCGTTCTTGGCCTCAATCCTTATGCAACTAACTCCTTACCCAGGTTTCTCCACATAATTAATTGATTTGAAATTTTGCTTCTGGTTTGATAACACATCATCCTTGAAAATCCAGAAATTTTTGTACAATTTGAAATTTTCTTCAAAATTACGTTTCAAGAACTTTTTCGGTGTTCTGAAGAAATCAAAGGAACAGCATGGAATTGTCTGGAAATTAGTGTTTCTATGCTCCTTTTTCTTTCTTTTTTCTATTTTTGTTTTCCTTTTTTTTTTTTTGAATGCAAATACTCTCAACTTCAAAATGAGGATGAGTGACTAATTCTTCGTTTGACAAAAAACTTGTTTTTTCCCCCATTTCTTAAAAGTTTCCTCAGTAATACGGAATTTCCACAAGCTTTCGCTGTAATTTATTGATTTGGTAGTAACACATAATTTGAGATTTCATAAACAACAGCCTGAAATACCAAAGGTTGTCGCAAAATCAAACAAATAAACTTCAGTTCTACTTCGATGGTCATAAACTTTCATAATAAATATAAAAAAATCTTGTAACTAATCAAATGTCACTCAGAGTTAAAGAGCGTGAGGCAACACCTTGATTTGGAAAAAAGATAATTAATGCTGACCGATATCTGACCCTGTTGTGCTTTCCTCTCTAGTTTTGTATGACAAAAATTACACAACAACGTGTATTGTAACTGAATAACCTTATGCAAGTGATCGAACGTTCACCTCGGTAAAAAGATACTTGTGTGTGGAAAAGTTGCATAATAACAAGATACTTGTGTACTTTTTCCTGGTGGCTTTTACAACAACTATTTTGGCCAATTTGCAAAAGATTGCACAGCGTAGTATGTGCGGATTAAGTATTTTTCAAGATAAAAACGACTGATTGAACATTATTGTGTAATAAAATTGGTCGATGTTCTGAATTAAATTTTGATGTCTTTCATCCCAAGAAAGTTGGTTGGATAGATTTTCATTCCATTGAAAATATTACATCCATGGTGATTTTTAATGTTATCTTTAAAAAAAACGCACCTGTGGCGCATTGTAAAATTTTATGTTGGACAGTAGCAGAGCATGACATCGTATTGTCACCTTGAGGATTTCCTTAAACGTAAATCTATTCTCGAGTCGATTCGAGGTGGACCTCAGTTGAGTACACAATCATCTTCTGACCACAGTTAATAAAGGAAAAAACAGCTAGGAAGAAAGAATTATTGTAGAAGCTCACGGACTGAGGATTTATTCCTTTCATTTCTGTACTTTCAGATTGCAGGGTACGTAACATCCGATTAACATGGCAGATGGTGCTTTAGATTTGTCCAAACCCTCGGGAAGTGACAGTAAGACAGCTAGCCCAGCCCCTAGTCTTTCCCCGGAGCCAGCGATTCCCCGATCCGCGGAGGCAGAAAGGTCTGAGTCTGTTTCTTCCGACGGACACGACACTGATGGTTCCACGACAACCCGAACACAAACGATCGCGGGACCATTCGCTACCGGAAGCGTTATGCCCACGGTGGTCGCGCCGCCTCCACAGAGCGACAGCCCAGGAGCGAATGTAGAGGGCGAAACCTCTGTTAGCAATATCCCTGGTGAAACAGCTGGAGGACCCAGTGGAGCCAGGCCCTTCAAAATGTACCCCTTCGATGCGATGCCCGGAATGTATTCACAACTTGCTGCGGCTGCCAATGCCACAGCCGGGGGAGGGGGTCTAGGCCCCACAGGGGTGGCTGGGCTAGGCACCGGGATGGGAGCAGGACTTATGAACCCTTTTGCTGCCGCCGTAGGGTCACCTCTTCCTTTCGGTGGTCTTCTCGACAGTGCCATTTCACTGAATTCACCAATCGGACAGTACCTTGCTCAGAGGAGACGACGAGCGGAAGCGGCTACAAACAAACAGAGCACTAATGGACCGAGCAGTCCGGGGAGCAAGAGCTCAAATGGTGCTGCCAATGGAATAAGTTTAGAAGAAGCAACCACGCAACAGCAGCAGCAACTACAACAACAGCAGCAGCATGCAATAAAACTTGAAGGTTCATCATCCCCACCCTTAGATAGCATCAATGAAAACTCCAGTGCAAACATGGCGGTCGCCCTCGGTTCACCGAACAGTGATGGAGCTCCTGCTGGAAAAAGAGTGAAACTCATGGGTGTGGACGAAAAAAAGGATGATAGTTACTGGGAAAGGAGGAGGAAAAATAATGAAGCGGCCAAAAGATCCAGAGACTCACGCCGCGCAAAAGAGGAAGAAATAGCACTCAGAGCTGCCTTCCTTGAGCAAGAAAATTTAAAACTTAGAGCACAAGTGGCCATCTTGAAAAATGAAACTGCCAAGTTGCACTACATGCTTTACCAAAGAGTGTAAATTCTTTATTTTTCTATTGTACTTCATTGATTGTCTTCATTACACTTATGTCCAATAATGTTTTATTGAAATGTTTAATACTTGAAATTAATCAACAATTAAGTTTCCAATACGTTAGTGTTGTGGCAAGTCGGTGAAATAGTCGCAAAGAGAAACGGCTTCAGGTAAAGTTGTATTACTCTTCTAGAGTAGATCGATCTAAAACACTGTTCAATTCAAACTGTGGTCATATACTCTGGCATATTCATATCATTGTCATCCAGACACTGCATACTTGACCAAAGTAAATGGTAGCAGTCTCGTCTTTGTTATAGAAGTTGCCATAATTGAATAGTTTTCCTTTACTTAGTGAAGAACAAAAGACTGTTTGATGAATATCACTTTCCTCTTGTGGAATTCTTGTATTTTCTTTTCTGTGTAAATTAAATAACTTCAAGAATTTAGACTGAGTATGTTTCAGAGGGAACTCGGATTGATTTTGAAATCTAAAGAATTTCAATTGATGTCAGTTTTTCTAAAGATTTTTCTTGGCCCCTAAGCACAAACAAGCATTTGCTTATTCTGAGAAAGAGAAGCTTCGAATAAGTCCACATTCGCTCTGCGAGCAATTTGTCAAAGCGATTTTAAGATGTAATTATTTTGTCTTTATACCAAAGAGTGCTTGTCTTTCTTAACTAACAATTTAGAAAGTCCGTAGATATGGTAGTGGTAAGAATAGACATATTTTAGCTAGTGGATTGGTACCATAGCAATTCAATGGAACGATCTGGTTTCTTCATGTTTCTTCAAAACATGGGGGGCTCAGTTTTTGCGCATCTTCTCTGGGGTTGTAAGCATTCTGAATGTTCTTCATTTATTTTGTTGAAAATATTGTTTACTAGCAACGCGAAGGTAGTTATTTCTCAATGGACCCCTTGATTGTTGTTCTTGTATCCAGGGAGCTGCGGTCTAAAAAGTTCACATTTTACACGAACTTTTTCAGAATTTTTTTTATCAAACTTAAGGGCTGTTTACACGTAACGACACCATCACCGACACTGTCCCCGTCACCCTCAAGTTTACATTCTAGTTTTTTCAAAATGGGAAGATTTTCATCTAATTGGATGAATTAGACGAATTGGACAGATGCAGTGGTGCATGAAATAGGTACTTTTTAAAGTTCCCTACAAGCACAGTTGACTCTGTGGTGTAATGGTTAAAGCAGTTGGAGTATAAGCAGGAGATCCTGGACTCAAGCCCCACTTTTGTAAAAATTCTTTTTGTCCAATTCATCTAATTAGACAAGACTTTTGAAAATACTTGAACGTGTTAATTAATTAATTAATTAATTATAAACTTGACGGGGACGGTGTCGGTGACGACGTCGTTACATGTAAACAGCCCTTTAACAGATGGAATTTTGTTTCACAAAACTTTTTTGCGCGTAATGGACATTGAGGTGGCCAGTAGATTACAGCATTGAAAAGAAATTGTGATGCATTGCAAGTTTAAATGTTGGTCAAGTTGGTAATTATCACTTTAAAAAAAATGTAGATATCGGCACCGTCATAGGCTTTGCGGCATCATTAACTTTTGTGAAGCAAAACTCTACCTGAAGATATAGATTCTACTCAATAAAAATTTTAGTCTGAAACTTCGTGCAATCGGAAACAGGGTATAGACATTGAAGAAACACCTCAAAGATACAAAATGTCCGAAAGTGCAGTGAAATTTTTGAAAAGTGCTTAAATGGATATCTCTGATTAGTTAGTTTAATTTATTATTTTTATTCACACACAACTACACTGTAATTCAAGGGAACAGAGATGATGCATGAAAACCAATGTCTTTTGCACCTTATATTTTGTACAGATTGTGTCAATAAATGTGGAACTGATTCTGTCCAAAGAAAATGTAAAAGGTTAACCATTGATAATTTTTAAAAATGTGTTACACATGTGGAAATTTTTGTATTTATGAAAGAGAATAAACTACGGAAAGTAAACTTATGAAATTCAGAATTTTCGTGTTTACTCAAATCACTCAAGAATTTTCAAAATAAAAAGCAGAAAAAACACGATAATCGGTTAGGAGTAAAAATCAAACGAGGAAATGATATATTATAGTATTTTATAATAAAGTGCGAAGGGGTGGACTTTTCCCATCCATTGCAATACTGAAATCAGCATATCCATGGATTTTTTTAAAAATAATAATGGACTTTTTAATTTAGACTTATTCCACTAATAAGTAAGTCATAACTCTTAATTTGTTCATTTTTAAAAATAACTTTCTTGTGTTTCGTGTTTACCACTTCCTCTCCTGCATAACATTCAGTCCGAAATAAGTAATTTGAAACAATACACAATCAGTTTGATGGTGCAATCTTATAGACTACCCATTGAAATTATTGTCCTGCGCAGTTTGCTTTTGAGTGGAATCTTAGCCAGAAGGGTTCATTGCATAAAGGGAAATACAGCTAACCCAAAAGTGTCAAATTTGGGCAGTCCTACAACATATTAAAATTGTTGGTATTACGAAATTAGAAAAGGCCAAACAAAATTTCAAAGTGATTGCCCTCAGTAGAAATTCCTTGAAATGAGTGCAGGTTTCGTTTTTGGAAAAGAAGCGAAAGTTCTAGGTGCAGGTAAAGGCAATGAAATTGTGAGTTCTACATAAACTACTAAAGGTCAGAAGACCTAATTCCTTTCACATTGAAGCTTATTTTATAACATCAACGAAGAGTCGCTTGGGGGCAAATTGACCAATGTTACATAGAAATGCATCAGACTCATGATGAAAGGAGCCAATGTGATGACCACACAACTCAGGAAGATACGGTCGGCAACACGGGAAGTTGGGGAAGGAATAGCTGGGAGATTATCATGGAATCACATCCTAAACTCTCAGGGATTTCCTATCCTTCAAATTGGTCTATATTAGTCTAATAGATTTCAGCAGGAAAAATTGCCTTGGTCTGACTGGTTGTCTGTCTGCTCTTTTAGAAAATTAGTATTTCGAACAAAACTGTTTAAAAACAGTGAATGCTGCAAATTGAAGAGAGTCAAACATTACCGGAATGTGGTGCATTGAGAGCCTCCCACTGCAACATTCTCTTTATTCAACCGAATTCTCATCTTGGAGAAACCCAGACCAATGATCTGACCGCTTTCACGTCGCTCGCACATTTTAGAAATTTTGTCCAACTTCAAATTTTGTCTATAACTTTTGTTTTGTTTTGACTGATTCTTAAAATGGAAACAATTTTCTTTTTATATCATAATTACCGCGGATGGCAAAATATTTTCAAGTCTCGCCTTGATGAATTCATCATACACTTAAGTTTAATTGGAATGCTATCACATTACCTGTTTGGAGGTGCGGTCCTTGTCCCAAGGCATCATGTTATAGGGCCGTATCCCATGATGCCTTTGGTGCAGCGTGGGGTGCTGCAGAGCTTTATCCCATGATGCCTTAGGCAGGTGGGGTGGGGGTCAGGCCCAGGGCCCCAATCCCCTCCCCCCCCCCCCCAGAACAGACAATTACAGTGGTGGTCTGTGAGAATTTTTTAGCCTTATGTTCAGGTTTCAATATTACAGCTGTCCTACGTATTTGAGAAAAACTGGATTATAGCTAAGATATCCTTACTACAGTAGACATTTGTATGACATTATTTCTCTGATTATTTCCAGGAACTAGAAAATGCAGTTTAAAATAATTCTCACAAATGACCACAAAGACTTGAGTCAGAATTCTATGATATGGCAAAACGTATGGAGCTTTCTATAGAATATCATGTTTACCATTGACATCGTGTTAATTCAGGGCAAATTCTACTCAGTTTGACTCTAGCTGGCAGTGCAACTAAAATCTACACTCTCATAGAAAGTTGTTTCTACATGAATTTTACAGAGGTTGTCACTTTAATTGCCGATTGTAACCCCTTACACTCATTGTATCATGTTGAGCATGTGTGCATTCTGTAGAGCAGGTCCTAAGCTTCGATTTGGTACCTCATATGTGAAAATCGGTTGAGAATTAACTTCAGGAGAGCCATGTTTCTGCACCCTGAAGGAACATCAGCAATTCAGAACAAAAATAGCCATGTGATGGGCTGAGGTGGTTTAAGTTAAAAAGATGTCAAATTGTCAAAAAGATGTCAAATGTCAAAAATAGCCCTGTGATGAGCTGAGGTGGTTTAAGTTATATGTGTCATAATGTCAAAAGATGTCAAGTTGTCAAAAAGATGTCAAATGTCAAATAGTCAAACATGTAGACTATGGATAAGGTTCACAAAAAAATAAATTGACATGATGAGGTTCACACATATTGACATCAATTTGGACATCACATATCAAGGTCATCAAAATTGGTCAAAAATACATTCTATGGACAATTTGAGTGTTTTTGGTCACCATCATATGTGACGTCAAAATTGAAGTTAATATGTGTGAACCTCATTATGTCAATTTTTTTTTGTGAACCTCCTCCATAGTCCAGGTGTTTGATTTTTTGACATTTGACATCTTTTTGACAACTTAACATCTTTTGACATTTTGACACATTACTACCCCATTACCCATGTGCCCCATTGCCCATGTCACCAGTTCCCAATCTAGATCTTTACATTATTATGCCAGTGTACCCCACCACCCATGTGGCCAATTGCCCATGTGCCCAATCACCCACAGGCAATGGGGCATTTCTGCATAATAATGCATAGATCTAGATGGGGGACAGGGGTGATGTGATACATGGGCAATGGAGCACATGGGCAATGGGGCATTTCTGCATAATAATGCATAGATCTAGGTGGGGGACAGGGGTGATGGGGCACATGGGTAATGGGGCACATGGGCAATGGGACACATGGGCAATAGGGCACATGGGTGATTGGCACACTATTGACCATAGCTCCATTAATACAGGATGGATTCTTACAAAAATTTAACTGGACATAGATATTAATGTATTCTATCTAAATACACATCGATTTTACCATGATGGCTTGAATTAATACATATTTCAATGGATTTAAAATGCTGTCTGCTACCTGCCCTGTCTCTCCTTCCTCCTCATTAGATATTCAGTTATGTTAATGAGATGCAGTGACATCATCCGAATGCACACTTTGTACAAATATATAATGAGGTGTGATCCAGGTGAACAAGGAGGCGGGCTTAGCCAATGGTGGTGGCTCTCCCTGTATATTTCAGCCCACCCTTTTGGCTATGAGTAGACAATAATGGTACCTTTCATATGGTTGGGCAGGCCCCCCAACTCCATCTAGAAACACCCAAACTGAATCAATCTGATCCACCATATGGATCTAGATCTATGGCCCATAGCCATGAAAAATATGGTAAATTAACAAATATTCAAAAATTGCACTTAAATGACCCAGCAAAGTTCCTAATTAACATAAATTATAATAATTTATGATAAATAATACTCAGTAGCATTTTGAGAAGAATCACTCAATGTTAAATACCATAAACCTGTTCATTCTCCGAAAAAATCCCTATTTACACCCAGGTAATAATTTTTTCATTTTGACATTACATACCCTTAGAGAAACATTACATTGATCACTCATCTCCATTTTGACCTCCCAACCCATGCATGAGATGAGCAGCAGCTAATTGAAAAAAATTCACACAATCTCAATTTATGAGAAAACCATTGATCGCAAAAATTCTCAAAAGGTACCATTTGACAGCTGAAAAGATCCCCACAAAATATCAATGACATTGGACCCCTACCATTGACTCTTCATGCCATAAATGGACAATTTATGTTTCAGCTTGAAAACAGCCACTTACTCAAATGGCCACAGATCGGATATGCACCTAGGAAAAAAATTCCTCAGTGTTGCCTAAACCAAGTTAGATAGATTGACATCTTCATGCAAATTTTTGGGTCCAAATTCCAAATACCCATTGCTCTAAAAATTCAAAAGTTACCATAAGATGCCATAAGAGATGTCTCAAGCTGTCTTGAGTCCAAATTTAACGAAAAAATTCCAATGGGAATTGTCACAAATTGCTAAAAAGAAGTTGCCATGCATGGTCCTATAAGGTAGTTTAAGTGTAAACTTAAACCACCTAAAAAGTCAAACAGATGGACTATGGAGGAGGTTTACAAAAAAAACCCCAAAACAAATTGACATGATGAGGTTCACACATATTTGACGTCAATTTTGACATCACATCTCAAGGTCATCAACATTGGAAAAAATACTTTCTATGGACATTTTCTCCATTTTTGAAAAAAAAAATTCAAATGACTTGATGCTACAGTCTGTTAAGTGACAAAGTCATGGAAATGTGCCCAATTAGTGGCCCCCCTAAGGATTTTCTAATTTTGACATTACTACCCTCAGAACATCCTTAGATTGACCACTCATATCATTTTTGACCTCCCAAGACATGTATGAGACATGTAGTGGCCCATCCAAAAAATTTCACATGTTGTCAATTTACAAGGAAACCGTAAATCATAAAAATTCTCAAAAGGTGGATTTTGGTAGCTAAAAAGGTCCTCTACAAATCATCAATGACATTGTACCCCTACCATTGACCCTTTATGCTGTAAATGGATGATTTGTCCCCTGGCTGAAAATGCCCAATTACTCCAATGGCCATAGCTCAGACACAGGACCACTAACAAAAGTAACTACTCTAATTTACATATTATTACACATCTGTACCAAATTATGGCTTAAAATTCCAAAATTTGAGGGGTCAAAAAAGAGTTTGAACTTTTTGACATTTGAAAAATTGTCAAAAATTGGCACTTA
>JBCAUG010132001.1:0-20966 GCA_038406175.1 Haplosyllis leylae | reverse complement strand
AGGAACATACGACTGAGTATTTCGTCGTATCAAGTCACTACTTTTGTGGACTTGAATCCTTTCTTTGCATACTTTGAAAATTATGAAAAGTATTTGAATAGTTTCCTTCAAGACTTAGCGGATAAGTCTAAGGTGTCCTATTTGGCAAGGTTTCATCATAGTGCAGCTCAGTTAGGAGAGGTATTCCCAGAAGATGAACTGGACGAGGTAGACTGTGCTGCCCCAACCCAGTGTGAAGGCCATAGTCAGACTAAGTGGTGTCAATGTTTGGTATTTACGTTCTGTATGACGAAGCATCAGTATTATCAGATAACCAATGCTATGGAGCACATCAAAATGACTTATACGGCCCTTAAAAATAAATTCTTAGGAATGATTGATTACTTAGATGAGACTTTGAGATCAGTTACGGTAAAGAAGAAGACAGATAGGAATAGAAGCAAAAGAAGTGTCTCCAAGGAAGGGCCTCAAGAGGATGAGATTAAGGCAATATCAATCGTGTTAGATATGTTAAGTGAGTTGGGAACTCACTTTTACACAGCAAAAAGGAGTTTTAATATGAAAGAGGAGGACCATACTCCTTTTCATTTAACTGTGGGAACAGATAGACTCCAGGTTGAGAACATCTATGAGAACCCAAAGGGTGTTAAAGCAGGTAATAAAAGGGGAAAAAGAAATCCAATAGTATGGACTGCTCTTGGTTGGGGAGTCTACTCAAACAAGAGACAAATAGACAAAATTAAGGAAAATATTGAAAAGTTACAAGCCCAGAATATTTTGCAAGATAGGAAGATAGATGAACTTACCAGATACATGAATTTGACAATGGAGAAAGTTAGAGAACGTGATGAGAGAATATACAAATTAGAGGTGCAAATGGTTCAATTGAGGAACTCATTAATAGAGCTGAGTTATGACTTCACTTACAATACCACAGTACAGCACCTGTTGAGAAATGCACAAACTGCTGTAAATTGCTTAATGGTGGGATTGACTGTGGCACAACACAATGTTGATGGGATATTAGAGTATTTATGTGCCATGGCCACTCATCAATGTAGTCCAGTGATTATCTCGCCGCCAATCCTTAGAAAGCTGTTAGTAAAAGTACAGGATAGGATTACTCCTAATCCTAGACTTAGGTTGCCGTATGATAGTCATACTGATATTTGGTGGTTCTATGATGTGTTAAGAATAACACCTGTGGTCCTGAATAGACTATTGGTGGTATTACTGACCATTCCGCTAACTGATCAATCCCTAGAAATGAATATATATAGGGTTCACAATCTACCATTAGTATCCCCAGAATACAAAGTTACAGCACAGTATACCTTAGAGGGAGAGTATCTGGCCATCAATAAGAAAGGCATGTATGTAGCTCTGCCTGCGGAAGACAGTATTCAGATATGTGTAATGTCTGATATGGGGTTGTGTACCATGAAGAATGCTCTTTATCCAACGGATATGGTGGAGTGGTGCATATATGCCCTGTACATTGAGAATGAAGAGAAAATAGATTTATAAGTATTGTAGGTATAGATTTCAGAACACTGATCGCAATTATGCTAGGGGTTTAGGTGGATTTCTGTGGGTAATTAGTGCAATAGTTATGGAGAAACTCCAAATAAGATGCCTAACGGATACCAGAGTGGTAGAGATCAGGCCACCCATTGAAATAGTGTATGTGGGGAATGGTTGTGAGGGATACAGTCCACATCTATACATCCCAGCCAAATCAACTCTGACAAGTGAGATAAATATCTATGAAAGAGAAAACTATTTCCTACAGTTCAATTCAGAGTATGATAGAAATAACAGTATAGGAATCTGGTCAAGACTTAGGTTTAGGCTCCAGTCTGAACAAGATGCCAAGAAGGAAGTTCATACCTGGGCTGAATTACAGCCTATGACATATGAATACCTAAACCAGAGAATCGATGAAATTGACTTTAAATACCCCATTGAGCTCCCTACCAAAGCTTTGCTGTTGGGTTTAATAACAGTTACTATACTAATAAGTATAGTTGTAGGGGTAGCCTTTTGTAAGTGGTGGAAAGGACGTAAACATTATAAACAGATAAGGGCAATAACAAAGCTACTTTCGGCAGGGGAAATAGTTAAGCAATTAGCTAAACAGACCATAACAAAGAAGCAGACTGAAAGCCTGGAGGAGATACCTAGGCCTACGGCAACGGCACCAGTAGCAAGTCGCAGTTCTGCAGGTGAACCTAACATTGGTCTGCAACACATTGAGCCAATGGTTGTTACTGAGCATGTGGAACCACTGTATTCAGCAGCAGACCCCAGACGTACCCTCAGTGTTTTGGAGGACTCGATGGTAAAGGACGAAGCAGTAGAGCATCAACAGCCCCTGCCCACTGATTTGGGTCCCCTACGCACAGTACTACGACAAGTGGTAAAGGACACCCATACAGCAGACTGCTAAGCCAAGTATGTGAGTCATAAGAGTCAAACCTATGATGATGGCGAGTAACAGTAGTGTCACTGACTTCCTACCTACATTATATTACCAAAGACTATCAGAGTATGCCATAGCCCCAAAGAGAGCCACTCCTGGTTCTATTGGGACCGACCTATTCACCCCTGTGGACATGGTAGTAATGCCAAAAACTATTACATGTATACCTATAGATCTGGTATTGGTACCCTCACCGGGACATTATTTACGGGTAGCAAGCAAGTCTGGATTAGCAGTTAAAAACAATCTTACTGTGGAAGCAGGAGTCCTAGATCCTGACTACAGGGGAAATGTAGTGGTGGTCCTGAGAAATCATTCTAAAAAGGCCCATCTGTTTAAACGAGGAGAACCCATTGCACAGGTGATTCAGGAAAAAGCAGTGCTACCAAGAATTGTGGAGGCACCGATTTTAGATGACACCATCAGAGGAAACGGAGGATTTGGATCCACGAGTACAAAATGAACATTGTACTCCATCAACTCAATCCTGGACAGGTGGTAATTAGACAATTCATGATACAATTCGAGAAGTTGAAGGGTAACTTCATGAGAATACTGTTGATACGACAACCTGAATTGTGCATTACCACCTACAGAAGTGGGCCAAATCTATACATTGACTTTATATATGATAGTGTTACTCAAGGAACAGGATTTACCATGGAATTCAAAATGAAGATACTAATAAACATTAACAGGTCAATTCGAGTAGTATACAATCTGTTCCAATTGGTGTTAAGCGACATGATCATGCAGACAACCATGCCGTTTCAAGAAATATTGCCCGTGATTATGATTATGAAAATACATTTTTATTTTGTTAAAGAATACAACGAACAGCGCGAGTGACATTTAAAACATACATAAACTATTACTGGCACATGCTTTAAAAAGCTCCGATTCCTCGGGTTCCTCCAGGATCGCTCTTCGGAATTCAGCAAAACCCTGATGATACCGGAAAATATGAGTGTCAAATGTTGCAGCGTTGAAGTAACAATGCCCGCATGAGGATAAGGGGCACATGATTAGCTGAATTCCATGGTGCTTGTGAATTTGATGGTGAATCAGCCGCAAAACTGAATCTGCCATCCCGCTGCACATGTCACGTCGGAACATCAATTCCATTGCCCCGTTGGGGTGATATCCCCAAAGGGAACAATGATGGCTCGTACTCATTTTCAATCCCAGGGGACCCACTGCCCCGCAGTCAACACAGATGAGGTCACTTACATGACGTTTGAATCGCTCCTGTACTGCAGGGCCTAGACGCTCCCAGGTGCTACGAAAAGAAAATAAAAACATTAAATGAACTATTACCTTTATGATATATACTAAGTGCATATATTTGAATGCTGAGGGAAAAAATAAGTGCCTTACCAGTTACGACACTTGCACTCTAATTTAGTGTTACATCCAGCAGAGATGCGCTGCGATGAAGTGTAAGTCATCACACTATTGTGTTTTGACTGAATATCTGCCGTATCTATGTAATCACTGAAATGTATAAAAGTTGGAAATAGATTATAATATTCTTTTAAGAAAACTATATAACGTTTATCACAAAATTAACCACCACCGCCATATTTTATTTAAGATTTTGAATCAAAAGTGATTCCAACCAGAACCAGGCTAAACATTTTGTCCCCCATGCCCCCACGCCTCCTCCGCCCCCTCCACCCCGTACCTGGTCCCTTGGCGCCGAGCGCGCAATTTGCGCATCAATAGACTGAGTGGCCACCTCAAACGCGATTACATGTCACAAGTGCGTTATGTAAATCGGACAACTCCGCCATATTTGTTTACAAGTAAAGACAGCGCGACAGAATTCTGTAAGTTAATTTGGAATTAGAACACTTAAATGAGTCGTTTAGTATTAAAATGCTTGGTAATGTCAATGATTAATATCTGTAGATGCTGTAGAAAAGAAAATCAGCGCCATTACACCATCCTGATGTATTATTTCAAGGGGTTCTATATTATCGCCCGCGTGTTCGCCATATTGGGTAAAATTGAACTTCCGCCAGACGCAAAAATGGAGAAAGCTAACATTGAGTCAATGTAGATCTGATTATTTTTCTCCAGTGGAGAAATTTTATGTTCAGTTTTACCTTTCTGTTTACTGCGCAGATGTAATCTACTAGATTAGAGTCTAGATCTATGTTCCCGTTAGTATTGCATTTGAAGTAGAATACATAGTTTAGTATTTACCCGCCAGAAATGATAAAATGTATTCCAAAACTGTGGTTCTAAATCACACTAGATCTAGACCAATTTGTAGATGTAGCAGCAAAGTCTTGGCCCAATGGGATTTAGTATTAATGATGAGATCTACACGTGTGGGCACACATTTTTTACTGAGTACATCTCTGATACGTATTTTTTAGGTTGAAGCAGTATGGGTAAAAAAAATGATACCCTACACAATACCATGCTCAATGTTCCACTGGTGACTGTTCCAGGAGTTATGGAACCAACGTGTGTTTACCCCTGTGAGCCCTCACACCATGTATGCTGCACATGTGGAGCATTATGTGCATTTAGGTCAGTACATGTTTAATATTTTCATGTCAAAATACCAGGAATGAGTACTAACTTTGTAAAGAAATAAAGAGGATTAAATATGGAATGCACATTAAATACCTGAAGTCATTCTACATTTTTTATTTTAAAGATTTTTTTCACATTGCTCCTTTTGGAGGACACATGTCCTTTTTGGATGTCTACCTGGACTTTAAATCCAATGTGGACCCCTGACTTGCGTGCTTTCTTACCTCGCATTTTCCCTTTCAAAATAACTACCATTTATTCAGCGTTTGATCGAACACGTTTTCACTTTAAAACATGTTAGTCAGAGTTGTTCAAAGTTTACTCGAACACTTTTTCATTTTAAAACATGTAAAGTAAATAGCACATTGATTTCAAGATGAAGTGAATAAATCCTTTCAAAATGCAGGAAATGGCAAGCATGGACGCATCGGACGACATAAATGCGAAGATTACGAGGTTAACGGTAATAATGCAACGGTTTCGCACCCGAACTGAGCAGCCAGGCGATTTTGCTGAGGGTCTCGCGATCGTGAAGTACCTGCAAGAGTTGACGGATGCCGCAGGGAGTGTGTCGACAGATCAGAGGATCACGATCGAGCGTTTCCTTCTGAGATGGCACAGAAGAATTTCGAACATTTAGGTGAGAGTCCGTGTACGTCCATGTACATAGTATGAGGGAACGTAATGTTTTCAGTCGTGTTTGGGGTCCAAGAGAAGGGGTCGTCGATCGGGACAGCAGACCCATAGTCCGATGGAGGGAGGAGGGCAGGTGGTCCATGGAATAGGGATGTAATGTTTTCAGTCGTGTTTGGGGTCCAAGAGAAGAGATCGTTGATGGGGACAGCAGACCCATAGTCCGATGAGGGGGGGGGGGGCAGGTGGTCCATGGAACAGGGACGGGGAACCATGGTCGGTACTGCCTCGTTATTTTAATAGGAGATGTTTAATTCGTTCACACTGTTTTTGTAGATTCGCAGTGCTTGTACGTGACTGGACTGGTTGATGACAACTGGCATGTGATGAGTTTTCCAGGAGGCGAATGAACATTATAATCGGACTTTTAAACCGTACTTTGGATTCACAGTGCTTTTACGTTCGCGCGGCTGGACTGGTGGATGACAACTGGCATGTGATGAGTTTTCCAGGAGGCGAATGAACATTATAATCAGACTTTTAAACCGTACTTTGGATTCACAGTGCTTTTACGTTCGCGCGGCTGGGCTGTTGGATGACAACTGGAATGTAGTGAGTTTTCCAAGAGAACGAACATTATAATCGGACTTTTTAATACCACCGTACTTTGGATACGAATTCTTAGTGTCTTGGTGCAATTATCGGAGCGAAGGCGAAAGTGACATCGCTTGGAATGGATGTTTTTTTTTTTTGAGTTGTGTGTTTAGTGGCGGCAGAGATCAAAGATCGCTTTCGCTCCCTAAACACTGGGTGTACTGAGGAACAGTGGATATTTCTAACGTAATGTCTGCGTTTAATTTAATTTTAATAAAGTTTTACAATGTTAAAACCTTCGTTCAAGTTTTTTTCACAGATGCATGTATTTTTTCTAAGAGGCGAACAATGAATGTCGATCCAAGATCTAACATCTAACAATCGTAACTTCGAGATTTTTCACAATAAATTTAAGATCAATTGGTCTAATGGTGGATTTACACTGACAGTGAGGGAGAACGATAACAAGTGTACAAAAGTCGATGTCATCAGTCTCTGTTTCGGTCAATGTAAATGGACCATAACCAGTTCAGAATACATGGTAAAAGTTCATGGCTATAAGTACGTATGTATGAAATAATCCAGAACACAAAGTACGTATCTATGAAATAATCCAGAACACAATTGGAGTACCCTCCGCCCTTCCCTCTGGAAAGCAACTGAAGGGACCACAGACCATGGGGTACCTCCCTGTGGACAAACACATGCCTGGGAAAATATTGCTTTCCTTACCCTTCGGGAAAAAAAAAGGAAAGGAATTACAAATGAGAAAGCGTTGGTAGTGAAATGACACGAGCAAGGCAATTCAGAAAATTTGATATCCCTCTGAAGTCTGGTCTTATTTTGGGTGCCCCCCCCCATACGCAAGAGCATTGGCAGGGATGGGGTACCCTCCCCAGGCAAGACTTTGGACAGGCATCAACACGACCATCAAGACAGATCACTGCAATTAAAAGGAAACAAGAAAGTCCTCCTGCGTGAACGCAAGAGGCATACCGCCCACCGCGTAGCAAGCACACGCCATGCTGTTTTGGTGGGGGGGATACCTACCCTAGGTGGGGGGTACCTACCCTTGGTGGAGGTACACGCCATGCTGTTTTGGTGGGGGGGGGGGTACCTACCCTAGGTAGGTACCCCCGGCCAAGGTAGGTACTCCCATCCAGACCTGGGAAAGTAGGTACCCCCCAGCCAAGGTAGGTACCCCCTCTCCAGACCTGGGAAGGTAGGTACCCCCCCAGCCCGGCCAAGGTAGGTAACCCCCCATCCAGACCTGGGAAGGTAGGTACCCCTCCATCCCTGCCCAGAAGATAGGTACCCCCCCCCATCAGCTGAATGGTGGTACCCTCCCTGCCTGGACCTTGGAATTGGTACCGCAGCCTGATTTGCACCGGCACTGGAAAAATGAAACAACTTTTCCAGTCAGGGAAAGTCGAGTCAGTCAAAAAGTCGGAAAAACTGTGATTCAGAAATTAAAATGTCTGGGCAGTGGTAGTTGGAGTGGTAGGTAGTTACGCTAGGGGTGGTACAGGGTGGTGGTTGTGGCTGTGATTTTGGTGAGACCTGTGGTAGTGAGGATGGTGGCATTGTGGTGGTAGGGTAGCAGTGGGTGAAATGATGGTGGGGATGGCAGTGGTGATGTAGTTAGCAGTTGGGTGGTAATGCTGGTGGGTCAGGGATGGTGGTGGTGTGGAGAAGTTGAGTAGCAGTGATGGTACAGGTGGGTGGTGGTGGCATTGTGGTAGTGGGTGGGAGTGGTGGTGTGGATTATGGTGATTATGTATGGGCAGTGGTAGTAAGAGTGGTAGGTAGTTATGCTAGTGGTGGTACAGGTGCGGTGGTTGTAGTTGTGGTTTTGGTGAGGATGGTAGTGGGGGTGGTGGCATTGTGGTGGTAGGGTAGCAGTGGGTGGAATAATGGTGGCGATGTAGTGATGCTAGTCATGGTACAGGTGGGGTGATAGTGGCAGTGGGGGTGATTGTGGTGAGGGTGGCACTGGTGGTGATAGTGGTAATGTATGTAATGCTTGGTTCCATTTCAGTTGCATTGGAATGACTGCCAAAAAAAATTTAAAGAAATGGGAGAGAATAACTGGTTTTGTACAGTATGTGCTGTAGAAATGGAAAATTAAGGGTTACAATTTGACATTGACGTTACATGTGCACTTCTGGGTCAGTGTTTTAAAGGGTGTGTACTAACTGTAAATAACAAAATGTAAATAGAACAATAAGTATTAAGTTGTTTTGACATTAAGAGATGGCTTAACAGAGATATTGTTCCAAAAATATAATTATAGATAACAAGAAAGTCCTCCTGCATGAATGCAAGAGGCATACTGCCTGCCGCATAGCAAGCGCATGCTATGCTGTACTGGTGGAGGGGGGTACCTACCCTGGTGGGGGTACTTACCCTGGTGGGCTACCCCACCTGGGAAGGTAGGTACCCCCCCCATCCAGACCTGGGAAGGTAGGTACCCCCCCCACATCCAGACCTGGTAAGGTAGGTATGCCCCCCCATCCAGACCTGGGAATGTAGGTACCCCCCACCCAGAAGGTAGGTACCCCCCCTGTCCAGATCTGGGAAAGTAGATACCCCCCCTGCCTGGAATATACCCCCCCCCCCGGTGTGGACTGGCACACAAAGTGAAAATATAACCTCCCGTCATCCTTCGGATGCGGGTGGTAATGATATTGAGGAAAACCAATAACAAATTATGACGATTAAATAGATGTCCATCAATAAAGATAAAGTGAAAGAAGTAACAGCATTTTTTATGGATAAATAACCGCAAAATTTCAACCATTGCGTACTACGAAAACCCGCGGACGGATTTCGGAATGACAAACGAAAGTTGAAATCCTCATCGCGAGTTGATTCAAATTGATAAAAAAAAGACATTATTATTCTGTAGAAAATTCACTTTGACAGTTTTTGAAGTTAATTGAAGTGCACTTGGAAATGGCGGACCAGAAGGAAAGTAAGTAGACTTGATCTAGATCTACATCTAAGACACGTTGTCGCCTGTATTTGAAACACATCAGGGTTGACAGACCGTTAAACACGGGCCAGGTGGTAATGAATGAATTGATTACCGAACTTGTCGACAGAAACTCATTGCTTGTGCCGTTAAAGGGAATCAAGAATGGACACTTTCCAGGTTTGCCACGTTCAAATCAAAATAAAATTCCCTGCGTTGTTCTGTGTTATCAACTTTTTCCCCGAAAGTTACCAATATCTCTCCAACGACAACAGATTCTTTCACAGCATCTTACATCGTAGATCTACTATGGAAACTGTGGCCTCGAGGAAGCACAAGGAGAAAGACCTGTGACTGGACAAAGGCACTACCCTCTTCCCCCCCGCCTCCTTCCACAGGAGGACTTTGTCAACATTAATTTTATCATTTTTGAACTCGGCAACAAAGTTCACAACACAAAAATTTTGCCAAGGGGTGGTGAGGGGAGGCAGGAAGCTGCTCCGCCTTGAGGTCATTTAACACTTTTCACTTTGTCTTTTCATAGTTGGGTATTTAAGCCAAATCAAGTGATCTAGATCTTCAGTCCTGTCACAGGTCCTGCCGGTAAGGGGGGGTGGTTGTAACCTGGTCCTCTCACAGTTCCCGATGGAGTGGAGGTTTCGCAGTCCTCTCACAGGTACTGCCAGGGGGTACACTGGCCAGGAGGACGGGTACCCCATCCCCCAGGGCAGTTTATGCTGCAGGCAGTATGCCTCTTGCCCCCCCCCCTGCAGGATCCGTGACAGGATCGGGGTACCGCGGACCCCCCCCCCTTTGATGGTAATGAACGTGGTAATGAACGAATTGATTTTTACGGTTAACCGAACTTGTCGACAGAAACTCATTGCCTGTGGTTTCAAGGCGTGCGGTCAAAATTACTTTACATTATTAGAGGAATTATACTGCAGTTCAAAACACTCTTGTGACACTCAAATAGATCTCATTGTTCAACTGTATCAGAATCGGTCCCAAACACTCTTGTGACACTCAAATAGATCTCATTGTTCACACTGTATCAGAATCGGTCCCAAGCACGGTCACCACAAGTAGAGAGACCGGAGCTGCCGCAAACACAGTCACCACAAGTAGAGAGACCAGAGCTGCCACAAGCACGGTCACCACAAGTGGAGAGGTCGGAGCTTTCACAAGCACGGTCACCACAAGTAGAGAGGTCGGAGCTTTCACAAGCACGGTCAACACAAGTAGAGAGGTCGGAGCTTTCACAAGCACGGTCACCACAAGTAGAAGGGCCGGAGCTGTCACAAGCACGGTCACAAGTAGAGAGGTCGCAGCTGTCACAAGCACGGTCACCACAAGTGGAGAGGCGGAAGCTGCCACAAGCACGGTCACCACAATTGGAGGGGCAGGAGCTGTCACAAACACAGTGACGACCAATACACAGGCGTTTGGGTTCACAACTGGGACCTGGTGCACGGCGACGCCCAATACCACTGCCACCATCCCGGTGCAAGGTAATTAAGATCCAATTTTATTTTTGGAGCGAAAGCAACATCGCTCAAGCCTGGTTCACATTGTAACAAAATTCAGCCCGATGTTTGGCCCCCTACCAGAGAATAATAAAAATGATTTTACCGCCCGTATCCGAAGGATGGGGGAAGGTAATAGTTTCACTTTGTCTGTCAGTCCACACCTCGACCGGGGGGGGGGTGTTAAATTATTCCAATGTGTTAGGCTGATGGTACGCCTTCGACTGAAAGGCATTCTTGTTTTTAAAGAAGTTTGGTGACGTCTGCCCTGGGTTTCAAAGCCAGGGTGGATTTCTACCTTGCACGCTCACATGCTAACCAAGTTTTGATATTTTGCAGTGGTAGCTCCAATCCTTGGAATCCCGATCGATTCCGGTTCGGACAGTGGGACCGGATCCAACCGTGAGTACTGAACATTGACATGATATCTATTGATAAGGGTTAAAATAAAAAAATAAGAGTTAAAATCAACACACAACTAACTCTTTACTTTTCATGACGTTTTGCAGCAACCCCCCAACAAAGGACTGGGCAGAGGAGGCTTCCTAGAGCCAGGTACTTTTTACCGTTTTACCACCCGGACTTCCGCCCCCTGGCTCATCAGAGTGCGGATTGGCAAAGGTGGTTCAACTCCCAGCCACGTTGGACGAACCCGCCCTCATCCCAGAACCCAATCTGGCCGTGGGCGACAGCACAGATGCCATATTACCCTGTAAGTCATTTATTTTCATCTAGAACAATATCTTATGAGATTTAACATGAAATGAGATATGCGTGATATTTGAAGTTAAATTCGTTTTTTTCATGACATGGTTAGGAAACGATTCCAGAACAAAGCTCCGAACCAGTGCAGATGGGTCCTGTTCCGACTTATGTACCAGATGTGCCGGTTATCACCCTTCCACTGAGAAAAACAAAAAGAAGGCATCCAACAGCAACAGCAACATCACCTCCAACAGAAGATGAGGAAGCCGATCAGTCTCAGTCGGACCCAATAAGGTAATTTTATGTTTCAGTCGCAACTGTTGCTGCTTATTTATGGGTAAAATAAATTGGATCGTCGATAACTAAATAACTGAAGACTGTGCTGCACAAACTGAAATTGGACATTGATCACAGTGTAAAGGCCTGTTCACACCAACCGTCATAACGCTACGTTGACGAGCGGTACCTTTGATCTTTTTGACGGGAACTGTGACCGGCAGAATGAGTTACATCTATACCCATTTGTCTGTCAACGTAGCGTTTGACATTGACGTTGATGTGACGGGGTCACTCTGTGTGAACAAGGCTTAAAGCACATGAACCGAACTGAGAATGGTCGGAATATGATCTTGGCACCACACTGGCTTATCAGTCATCTGGGATAGAGACTGATGCCATTCGATCTCCACCTCCCCCCCCCCCACTCGCCCCACACACTAGGCTGTTGTCACCAATGCTATTTTTATTGTTTTGTAGCGAAGACATTCCAAAGAGGAGAAGAGAGGGGGTAAGTTCATTATATTTTGTCAAAGGCCAAACCAACTGCTAAGGTGACTCTAACGAGCCACTAAAAATGAATATGAAAACCAACTCACTGCGAAAGTTATTTTCCAAACTCTTAGCAAGAACGAAAACGAATGCTATCGCACTTGTGGTGTAGCCACACTGATAGTGAACGAGACCGATGCCAGAAAAGTACAATTGACTTTGACATCTCATGCTTCATGGTTTACTATTTTTCAAATAGGATGGTGACACCGACAGGGACAATGGGGGTGCCCCAATGGCCAGGTTTGTATTTTTAAACATAAGTTTTTTAGCGATTTTTTAGTGTAGTATTTAGTTATAGTGTAGTAATTGGAAGAGCACTCACGAATGACAATCATATCATGTTTTCTCACATTAGTGCATAGATAACTACATCACAGGTAATTTTTTATGAGTGGTTCACACTGAGCAAGACCAAGACCGAGAATGACAAGTGATAATTATGGGTTCCACTGGAATATGTAGAACACTTCACACTGCACCGAGACCCTGGACTTATAACCATTTCATCGGTCTCGGACTGGGTATCGGTCTCGGTGTCATTCAGTGTGAACACGCCATTAGTGGTTAAGTTTCTTTTTATGTTTCAAAATAAATTTATGACTAAAAGTGATAACTCCTGTACACATACCGTCAAAGTTATGGTTTTTGTCAGCGACACCTGTGATTTTTACGGTAACTTGGACGGTAAGTGTAAACGAGCCATAGCTCTTTCAGCAGTGCACTATTTTCCTCATGAAATAACATATTCTACCAGAAAAAAATCTTGCAAAATTAACTGGGTCGTGATTTTGAGCCGAATAGAACAGGATGCACTTCTAGAACGAACAAAATGATGAAAGAAACTGCTTGTTTTGGGATGTGCTCGTGATAGGGGTCTGTTTACACGTACTGTTAACAATGCAATGTTTCATTGTGCTGATGGTGACTGACAGAATGGATTTCGAACTATTTAGCTCAATAAACTCGACGCGTGAAAAGCCCATAAATTTCTAAACTTGCTGTCAGTGATTTTCATGCAAAGGAATTTGCTCCACACATTGAATTTCTTAATCATTGATTTCTTGCATCCTATTTTCAGGTTGACTGTTCGAGCGGCCGTAGGTGAAATCATGATTAAAATTAGCAGACGTTACGTGTTAACAATGATTTGTTCTCGATGATACCGACACATTTGCCATAAATTGGGATTTTCATCTCTTTATCTCACTCTTCAGCTCACCCTTCATATTTTAAAATTTAACGAAGAGTGTGATGATAAGTGAGGTTAAAGATGATTAGTGAGATGAAGAGTAAGATGAAGAGAGAGATGAAGAGGTCAATTGAAGATATGAAAAGTGAGATGAAGAAATGAGTAAGATTATTGTAAACTAATAATTAAATGCCATAATTAAACAAAAAACACATTTGATAGTAGTTGTCAGACAGTGCTAGCTGGGAATTTGAGATTTCCTCAGAACAAAAATTCAGTTCAATTTCAGTGTGATTCAAGTCTCAGTGTGATTTTTGAGTTGAGCCTTGGTCAAAGTCAAGTCTGTGTCTGAGTTGATTCTCAGTCCCAGATGAATCTGTATGAGCCAAGTCTGAGTTAGTCTTTGAGTTGAATCTCAGTCTGAGTCAAGTCAGAGACAAGTCTCAGTTCCAGTGTAATTTTTTTGGGTTGAGCCTTGGTCCAAGTCAGGTCTGAGTTGATTCTCAGTCCCAGATGAATCTGTCTGAGCCAAGTCTCAGTCAGTCTTTGAGTTGAATCTCAATGAGTCAAGTCAGAGACAAGTCTCAGTCTGAGTTGAGTCTCAGTAAATCTGAATAAAGTCTGTCCCAGTTGAATCTCAGTCTGAATGGAGTCTCAGTCCAAGTCAAGTCTGAGCCAAGTGTCATCTCACTCTTCAGCTCACCCTTCATATTTAATGAAGAGTGTGATGATAAGTGAGATATTCAGTGAGGTTAAAGTTGATGAGTGAGATGAAGAGTAAGATGAAGAGGTCAATTGAAGAGATGAAAGTGAGATGAAGAGATGAAGAGCTCAATTGAAGAGATGAAGGGTGAGATGAGGTAAATTGAAGAGATGAAAAGTGATGAAGAAATTAAGGGTGAGATGAAGAGCATGATGAAAAGATGAAAAAATTCAGCAATGATAAGTGACATGAAGAGTGAGATGGAAGATAATGAGTTGAGATCTCTTCATTTCACTTTTCATCTCACTCATCATCTCTTCATCTCACCCAGCATTTCTGCTTCAACTCTCTCTTTATCTTACTCTTCATTTAACACTTTATCTCACTTTTCATCTCTAAATTACCCCTTCATCTCACTCTTCAGCATACTCATACTCATTATCTTCCCATCTCACTCTTCATTAAAAACAGAGTCCCACAGTGTTCATAAAGGAAAGGGAATTTGAGATTTCCTCAGAACAAAAATTCAGTTCAATCTCAGTATGATTCAAGTCTCAGTCTGTGTCTGAGTTGAGTCTCAGTGAATCTGAATTGAATCTCAGTTCCAGTGTGATTTTTTAGTTGAGCCTTGGTCCAAGTCAAGTCTGTGTCTGAGTTGATTCTCAGTCCCAGATGAATCTGTCTGAGCCAAGTCTCAGTTAGTCTTTGAGTTGAATCTCAGTCAGAGACAAGTCTCAGTTCCAGTGTGCTTTTGAGTTGAGCCTTGGTCCAAGTCAGGTCTGAGTTGATTCTCAGTCCCAGATGAATCTGTATGAGCCAAGTCTGAGTTAGTCTTTGAGTTGAATCTCAATGAGTCAAGTCAGAGACAAGTCTCAGTCTGATTTGAGTCTCAGTAAATCTAAGTAAAGTCTTTCCCAGTTGAGTCTCAGTAAATCTAAGTAAAGTCCATCCCAGTTGAATCTCAGTGTGAATTGAGTCTTAGTCCAAGGCAAGTCTGAGCCAAGTGTCAGTCTGAGTTGAGTGTCAGTCCCAGTTGAATCTGTTGGAGCCAAGTGTTAGTCTGAGTCTTGAGTTCAGTCTCAGTCTTTGAGTTGAGTGCCAGTCCCAGTAAAAAAAGAAACTTAATGTTATGTTTCATATACACATGTTTTATTTGAATACAGATAACATATGAGAAAGACAATGTTTTGATGTATTTATTTCAAATTTTTTTGGAAAAATTCAACTCTAAACTCAATTTGCTACTCTAGACTGAGGACTCTGGCTCAAAGGATTTTCAAACTCAGTCCCAGTAGTATTTTGTGTAAATTGTGTTGTATCGTTGTAGTTGACTGGTCAGCTCGAGGTCGCTCAGTATTTTTATCAAGAATTTTAACATATTTTTAACTAAACAGAATATTTTTAATAATAAAAGAATTTTAAAAAAAAACAACCAAATTATTTATTCAAAATAGTCATCCTTTGGATGCTGGCAGGTTTCGGTCTTCGGTAAAGTTATCTATCAAAGAAGCTTCTATTTTCCATGAAGATATTGTCATTTATTCATGTTTTGTAGTTTTTAAGATTTGAAGGTCAGAAAACTGTGCTTTCATATGTTTTAAAAACCACCCATGAAAGCACACTTTTCTGACCTTCAAATCTTTTAACATAGTCAGAATATTGACAGGTGCTTACCTTGTTCACATATTTGCGTTTGCATTTTTAAAACTTGTTCACTCCCGAAACGCAAATGTGTGAACAAGGCTGGTTTACATGTAGCGTCTGCGTTTTGCTTTGAGGTCATTTTGATATTTTTAGCATTCGAAACGCAGACGCTACATGTAAACAATGTTTCAAAGGCCTACTCACACCAAGCGAAGGAGATGGCAAAATTTTATCTTTTAGCCTCACCACCTCTTGACCCCCACCACCCTAAACCTTACCACCCGTGGACCCCACCGCCCCATACAACACCTTAGACCCCTACCACCCCCTAGATCCCCACCACCCCTAGACCCACATTGTTTTTTTTTGGGCTGTCTCGCTTGGTGCGAGTAGCCCTTTACTGATATCTTACATGTATGTATTATTCATTTGCTCAAGAATTTGTAATAAACTGTAAAATGATTATTATCAGTGTTGTTGGAAGATGACTTTTAAAATGATGCCTCTTTTTTTTTTAAAAATGATATTGTATTCGCAATTAACTCTCCAAAACCAACTTTCGTTTTAAGAAAACTTGCCATTTGATAGACAACAAACAAGTACGAGATTGACTATTTCTTTACAATAATTGACGTCAAAAAAAAAAAAAACTGAACAAAACAAGCCCTTCAGGGAGCTGTGCTAAAAAGTAACCAAGTTGACGTGCGAACCCTCAAACTGAGTGAGTAGCGCAAAAAGCTGTGAGTGATCACATCTGTATTTTAATAGAGTACATTATTTGAGAAGGTCCCAAAAACAGAAAAAAGATTTAAATATTCCACTCAAGCATGTTTATTATCAGCGTGCCTTAACAGTTTTTGCAATGTTTTGTTTTCGATTCTACACAGATAATCTATAAAGTACACTGGGTCCCACTTACAACGAGCACTTTGATGCAAAGAAAATTGCTCGTTGTAAGATGGTGCTCCTTGTAACCGAACTTGCGGCTGAGGTTTTGCTGGTTGTACTTCTGGGAGTTGGGACGTCCCTGGGACTGGGGACGTCCCTGTGGCTGCCGTTGACGTCCCTGTTGTGGCTGTGACCCGTCCCTCTCCTCCACCTCCTCAGCCGCCGCCACCACGTTTTGTTCTAGTTCATCCCCGTTGCAAAACAAAACGAATTTTCTTGACATAACTCCATGACCACATGTTGAAATACTTCCCCTGTTTTTTCTTTCGAATGGAATTCGATAAGACTAGGTAGTCCTGCTCATGGAATAGTGATTAAAACTGTACACAAAACTCTCCCCAGACCCCTACCACTCCTGGACCCCAACTACCCCACCACCCAAAGACCCCACTACCCCCTAGACCCCACCCACCCTTCCCCTTGACCCCTACTACCCCTTGTCCCCCACCACCCTAAACCTTACCACCCCTAGATCCCACCACCCCATACAAGACCCCAGATCCCTACCATCCCCACCACCCCTAGACCCCATCATGCCCACCCACCCACTTGACCCTACCACTGTAGACCCCTACCACCCCTCCCTTGTCCCACCACCTCTTGAACCCCACCACCCTAAACCTTACCACCCCTAGACCCCCACCACCCCCTACAACACCCTAGACCCAACCACCCCTAGATCCCCACCACCCCTAGACACCACCATCCCCTGAACCCCCGTCACCCTAGACCCCCATCACCCCTGGACCCCACCACCCCCTAGATCCCCACTACCCCTTGGTCCCCACCACCCCCTAGACCTCCACCATCCCTGGACCCCACCACCCCCAGTTGTGGTATATCTCTCCTTGCTGACATCTGAAAACGTGAAAGAAAGAAAGATTAGTATTCGATTAAATCCACAAGTGTCCTTTCCCGCTTTTTTAAAACGAGGCTGAAAGAGTAGACTCACGCCAGGTTTCGGTCTACGGTCTTCGGTACGGTTATTTCCGGAATTGAACCTATTATCTAGAATCGAACACATTCTAAGTGCAGAATCAAAAATATTGTTATCAACACACTTTCTAATTTGTTTACACTGGTTTCTCTTTTAGCAACACCTTATAAATCTACATATTCATGATCAAATGTTGTTGATTCCTTCATAATGTCATCAATTCTTTACACAAAATATATTGGATTCCCTACAAACATATTGGATTCTGCCAGGAGTGCAGTGGATTCTAAAAAAAGCTATCAATTCCATTCTCTGAAGATATAGTCCATGTTGAGCTAGTCTGTGTAGATGTGGTTTATTTAGATCTAGTCTCCATAGATCTCACCTGTCTAGTTCTAGTTTGAAGACCTAGACCACATCTTTAGACAAACTAGATCTACACACTCAATCTGAGCAAACTAAATCTAAATAGGGTAGATTCTGCTGAAACTCAGTGTTTTTAAAAATTAAAAAATAAATATGTTAAATGGTTTCAAAAACTTTCAAATGAATACAAAATATTCCCATTGGCAGATTCTCATGAATAGAGGATTCAATTTCAGGTATGAGAGTAGATCTACTAAGAATCTACCACATTCCAATTGTGGTAGATTCTCATGAATGAAGGAATCAATTTCAGGTATCAGAGTAGATCTACTAAGCCTCTATTGAGATGCCTAAGCCTCTTTATTGAGATGGTTAGTGTGATACTCACACTAACTAAAGAGGCATCTCAATAGAGGCTCAGAAGATCCACTCTGATACCAGAAATTGAATCCTTCATTCATGAGAATCTGCCACAATGGGAATGTGGTAGATTCTTAGTAGATCTACTCTGATACCTGAAATAGAATCCTCCATTCATGAGAATCTACCAATGGGAATGTCTTGTATTCATTTGAAAGTGTTTGAAACCATTTAATATAATTATTTTTTAATTTTTAAAAACACTGAGTTTCAGTAGAATCTACCCATTTAGATCTAGTTTACTCAGATTGAGTCTGTAGATCTAGTTTGTCTAGATCTACCCTCTAAAGATGTGGTCTAGATCTTCAAACTGATCTAGACAGGTGAGATCTATGCAGACTAGATCTAAATAAACCACATCTACACAGACCAGCTCAACATGGACTATGTTTTCAGAGAATGAAATTGATAGCAATTTTTTAGAATCCACTACATTCTGGGCAGAATCCAATATGTTTGTAGGAAATCCAATATATTTTCTACAATTTGATGTTTAGAATCAGCTACATTATGGGAGAATTGAATACAATATGCTAATTGTTGGTTGAAAGTAAAATAGAAACCATTCTACAAAAAAAATAGAAAGGAAGACCTTACCGAAGACCTTAGACCGAAACCTTGCGTGAGTCTACTCTTTTATAATGTACACTTTAAAAATATTTTTGGTGACATATTAACTTTATTTTATCTCAGTAAATCATTTCTCTCTGTAGTCCAATATCTCAAGTATGTGGGCTCATCGTCTCTCTTCATTCTTGAAGGAAAAAAGAAGCGAAAATACTTATTAGTTCACATTTAACCCTTTTAACTACTGTAGATCATACCGTGTGCAGTTACAAGATGTTTGAAAGTAAATTATGTCATTAGATTTACATTCTTTCTGCATTGATGGATCTTTTCATCCCTGGAAATAAAAACTATTTCTGTTATGCAAAAACTGTTGAGTAAAAGAGAAAACAATGGCTTCATGAAGTCTTTTTTCCAGACAACATCGAATTTCCCATGATAAATATTTTACAAACGTACCATTTCTTTTATTGGAAAAATTTTGACACAAAAAAAGAACCAATCCTCAGATTCTTGGAATTGAAACAAAACCACAAGCGACCGAGAGAGAGTGACTTCACAAAGGAACTTCCAGTTCATTACTAGATAAAGAGAGGTTGCGTAACCAAGGTAATTATGTAAACAAATGAGCATCCACTTCTATTATTTTCCCGCGGACACATATACAGTCATGCAAAAAAATGTGGGTCTGGAATAAAGCATTTCTATTGCGCCCAACCTCTTTGTTTACCCTACAGAGGCACTATCTAAATTTGCAGATTGAAAAGAGGCAATTGATAGGAATAGCTAGTGTACTGAACAGCACACATTGGAAACAAAAATCTATTTCGAGCTTATTTAATAAAAAGGTAATGTGGTTAAGATAAATAAAACGCTGTCTTTAACGATTACTTACATCAGCCACTGGCCTAATGGTAGGCTTGTCAAAAAAATGGAAGTAAAAAGTAGTTCAATGCATTGTTGGACTAATGAATGGTTGTAACACGGATCCCTTATCTATGAAAATAAATAATGTCTTTTACGGACAGCTTGACATTAATCAAATGTTTAAGTGGGAGACAACTTTCAAACGACCACCAAACTTAGTGCTACTGGGGAACATGGTGACAGCTCTCTGAAGGGGTAAAACGGTGAGACCAAAGAAACGAGCAGATTTTTTAAAAATACAGTGTAGTTGAACATTTGTGCTCAAACAACTTCAGTGGATCGATGGGAAATGTGGAGTCTCGTAAATGAAATGCCGTTTATCAATTCCTTATGTTCAACTAAATGACAGAAATGATAGGTAAAGGGTCTCTAGAATTTGGGAGAGAGAATGCACTACAGAAATACCAAAAGCTCCCAGGTCCCGAGGGTACCCACTCAGCTGTAGATGCCTTGCTTTGCTCATGCAAGTTCTCCACTTCATGACACCTGCAGCTTTCGGTCTTCGAAGTTGGACCTCCGCACAAAATGTTGGATCCGCGCCTGAAATGTGAAGGCCTAAAAATCATATGTAACTCAAAATCAGAACTCTACCAAAACTAGAAGTCATACTGAGACTAAGGTGTTTTACACACTCGCAGCATAATGCCCACTCTAAATTCTTCACGAAACCAAAATCAAAGTCATATCTAATTATTTTTATATGTTTACCACTTTATTCCCCTTCTTATTCTAAACACTAGTACCGTAGACACATTATGAATCATCTCTGGTTTAGCCTCTGCCAGATTAAGCCTCAGCCAGCCAAAATACTGTGTGTATATCTCTTGCATAGAACAATATTCAGTAAAATTGCCAATAAAGTAGCTAATCATGGTCTTCATTAAATGTATGGCACATATAAAACATGAAACATGAATTATAGAGAATATAGGGCCACTATGGTGGAGAGAAGTTACGTAATCACCCCATTCAA
>JBCAUG010132000.1:0-37008 GCA_038406175.1 Haplosyllis leylae | reverse complement strand
AAAAAATTCCAATGGGAAGTGTCCCAAATTGCCGATTCGAAGTTGCCAGTCGTGATTGCATAAGGTGGTTTAAGTGTAAACTTAAACCACCTAAAAACAAAGAATCAATTATGTCTAATGAGCAAAATCTACAGTAATAAGTAAATCTATTCACAATAGCAGATCTTGGGAGGGACTCAAGGTGGTCATGACTCCCTCTCTTCCCCAGTTAGGGACTATCTTTTTGTCACTTGCCATATTGATCAAGTAGTATTTTTCATAATTATTGATTGTGAAATTTAGGTGAGATTCCTTGACACTCTTGCTGAAGTTACAATTGTAAATTTCTTGTAGGTCGCCACTAACACGGACACCAATTTAAAAATGAAATCATACAACAAAGTTTCCTTGATTTGTAAACTATATGTTGACTGAATATTGGTTGTTGTTCAATTTCAATTTTTGAGTGGGAAGCTGTGTCATCTGTTTCATCAGAAATACGATGTTGTTTGCACACAAATCAATTGTTTTACGAATCAACAAACTTGAGAATGGTCACAATTCGATCTTGGATTTTACCTCTAAGATTCCGTGTTGTTTAACTCCAGATAAGAAATGTCGTGAAGAATATATGTACGGTTCGTTGTTTGGTTAATCATTTGAATGTGGGAAAATTCGTTTTGTATTTACTACTTTATGGTCCAGTTTCTAATTGCTTATTGATGAACAGGTATTGTTTCTTGTGTAGGTTCAGAATAAACATAAGTGTATAGAGGCATAACATATATATGGCAATGTGATTCTAAGGCATTTGTTTATTATTCATGGGTTGAATTGATTGCATGGCCACCTGTCTTCTAAGCAGCAAAATCCAAAATCTGAAAGAAATACTTCAGCTCAACAACAAAGGGTTGACTATAAAAAATATTGTGATGTGTGTCTTTCACTATTTTGCCGTGTTCAAAATAGAACTAGTAGAAATAGTATTATTCTAACAAGAAAGAAAGTTCTCCTGCGGGAAACCGCCCGCAGCATAACCTGTCCCCGAGGAGGGGGGTACCCCAATCCTTCCTGGGGGAGGGAGTATGCCAGTCCTGGCTGAGGAGGTACCCCAGTCCTGTCGGGAGTTACCCCAAGTACCCCCAGAAGGGACATGAGACCGGAGACTTGGGTACCCCCTAGGAAGGGACATGGGACCAGAGACTGAGGTACACCCCCAGAAGGGACATGGGACCAGAGACTGGGGTACCCCCTGGAAAGGACATGGGACCAGAGACCAGGGAAAGAAACTGGGACTGGGGTACCCCCCACTGGGGAACAGACAGAAAAACTGATATTATTACCTTCCCCATTGCGAGCGGTAATAATGCAAATTAAATCTACAGTGGGGTGAAGTTTGAGATGATCCAAGCGGCAGGTTCAGGAAAGTGCAAATATATTTTGGCACAATCAAAAGCACTTTATCTTATTTTTGTTATGATAGAGTTTCAGTATAATTTGGCTTGAGACCATATTGGCTCTTTTCTTCTGCATCAAATCTGTCAATAAATTTGGTAAACAATGTGCATTATGTTTCATTGTGCAAGAAAAGAATGAGAGATCATTTAATGAGCACCGAAGCAAATGTACTGAAGCAATTGGTACCCCACGTAATATTGCCTACCTACCAATTATTCCCATGGCTTCGTAAAACACAAAGTACTCTAAAAGATGAAAATAAGATATCTAAATTGCGTTTGAAGCGCAGCCAAAGGACTTAATGGTGCAAAACGGTGGAGGCAGTACAGGCTGTACTTTCTCTTTGATGAGAATATATTGATGAAACCAGACGTAAAACGCTAAACATTTTACAGTCAGTAAGTTTAAGAGCAATTTTAATTGGCCATCAGTTAAAAACAAAATGGGATTTAATCCGTTTACTAAAATTTACGACAGACCAGTCAAGCGGGACGACTGATGCCACGATTATAATTAACTGAAAAAATTGATTGATAAGAATGACGAAACCTTCCTCACAAATTTAGAAGAGTGTTTAACAGCGATAACAAAAACATGACAGTTCTATAATTGATTATGTGAGTCGTTCGAAACAAGGGTTCGCTCATGATTCTGTTCTCCAGCACCGGCCTTGAATTTGCTTGCACAGAAGGAGATTACCCTTGGTAAGTGGTAATTCGTGGACCACGCACGGGAGAACTCAAGTTCGAAACTACAAACAAGAATCGGGGTTTTCACAAAATAGCTGAAATTGGCAATATTGACATCATAGGCTTTACTACGTCAAAACAAAAATATGCATTGATTCTAACTAAATGATCCAAGTCTATGATTGAAGTGGTGCAGGAACAAAAGACAATTTAAAAGCGATTCCAAATAACACTAACCTCAATAGCTCAGACAGGAGAGCATTAGATCAAAATAGCTGAGGTCCCAGGTAGGGTAACATACTGGATTTTTTTGACAAAAAAAGTTCTGGCAAAGGAATGCAACTGACTCCATGGTCTCTTGCTGACCTCTGAACTGTTCCAAACCAGTTATTTGTAAATGCATAGTCATCTAAATACCCTTATTTCCTGTTCCTTGGTTTCATGTAATTCTTTTAAGTACAGAGCAAAAGTGTCCGTTTGAAAGAAAGACAAGATTGGACTGTCAATTGAACGCGATGCGATGCACAACTCATTGAGAGATCCAAGAGGACATCTGTACCAGCAAATAAAGATAAGAAATAGTGTTACATTTATTGACGTAATAACTTTGTAAAAGCGGTATGGTGTGCATATGGATATAGTTAATTGGTTGTGATTATATTTCTCAGATTGTAACATAAATTTTGAAAGTAATTCTAACACGCCAGTGCAGTCTCTCATGCTTCAGACCAGACAAATTTGCCAGTCTTGGTGTGCTAACCCAGCCCATTGCAGCCAACCACTAGGTTTACAACACCAATTATTAAAATTACAGCAGCGAATCTAGATGATTTTTAAGAATACTGTGGGAACCAGAAGAATTAGGTTCAAAACTCGGTGGTTTCATTTCATAAAACCAAGCAATAAGAATATTTGTATTTTTGCACATTAAGGTCAGAAAGAACAAGTCTCCTATTTATGTATAACAGATTGAAGGCGGCGATTGAGCTTATACAGCAGAAATTCCAATAAAAATGATGGCGTGCATAACTAGATAAAGTGAGGTCACGTACTCAAGGTAATTATGTACAGAAATGAGTGTCCTCTCTAATTAAATTTCTCCTTTGAACATATATGGTCATGAAAAAGGTGTGTTTGGAATGAAACATTTCTTTCGGGTCCAGCCTATTTGTTTACCCTACAGAGGCCTACCTATATTTGTTCATTGAAAAGAGGTAATTGATAGAAACAAGTATGTAGTAATGGACACCCTTGATAATCCTAAGTTTCTTTTCTGGTTGATAAATTTAGTCCAGAGATGAAGGAACTCAAAGAGAGCCTATTACCACAAAGTTTTTCAGTAAAAATAGTTCCAACACTTCAGGACAATGAATACCAAGGACCATATTTCTTCCTTATCAGACAATTTGATTGACCATGATAAGAGGACATCTGCAGGTGTTATCTGCGTAGCCACTAAGTCGATTTACAACATCGAAGGCGGCTTAATGAAATTAACTGTTTCCCATGTGTTTTTCGGTCTTCGCAAGAAATGTTGACTTGGGGAATAAAAGTAATGCTGAAATCTGGGAAAAATCATCTTGTGGAAGTCTACAGAATTTCATGGAACTGACACAAATTCCCCAAAAATCTAGCTTTAAAAGCTTAGGTGCTCAGAACAGTTTCTCAAGAAAAGAAGGTAAAGTAAAGAGGAATTTTGAAGTCATACTTGACACAGAAAAGAGGTCACAGGTGATGGTCCTTTCTGCTTTCAGAAACGACGGACCTTATTCAAAACGAGAGCACGATCCATCAAAAGCGTCTAAAATGGACATCAATACCAATTTGTGCTTCAAACTATAAATCACAGGAAGACAGTTACTTCCTTTGAAGAAATATCTAAGTTAACAGTACTCGATGAAGTGATGTCGCGTAACTCATTACACGTTGTTGACTGTTTCCCATATATGTCTTGTGTTACAGTTTCATTAAAGAGCTCTACACGAGACCATACATGTATGGTCATGCAAAAAGGGGGTGTCTGAAATAGAGCTTTTGTACAGGATCCAACCTGTCTGTTTATGTGAAATTTTAAGTAAAGGTAGCAATGATTTTGAAGCCAGATTCATGGAAAAGCAGTCATTTTGAAAAGGCTTTTTCTTTCGTGTCTGTAACAATGACGAGATATGAGAAACTGTGGAATGAGGTGCCACGTATCCTGTCCAAACCGACAAGGTGACAAATATGAGATCGTTGTCCAGAGAATTCACCATAAACCACCAGGGTATGAGACGAGTATGCACTAACACCTCTCATACATCATAATCTGACCACTTCATGCGTGCTCCAAACGGTCGTCCGTCTTTGTCTTTTACCTCCTTACTGGGTGATTCATGAAGGAATCAAAGGTTACAATGCATTTGATGTAGATTTCAAGGATGTGATCCCAGAACACAATATTTTGGATATTTTGAGCTCATACTATGAAAAATACTTTGACTTTTATCAAGCAAAGCTTGTTCATTCATTATTATATTATAAATACAGATAATTTGTTTAAAATATTCATGGAGTTAATTTATAATGACGTTCTAATTTAATTAGATCTGATTGCTAAGATGTCATAAGAATGAGAATTTTCTTCTTATTGAAAATAGCAAACTAAGCAAAGATCAAAATCTCTCTAACTCTAATTAATGTGTCAGCTCACATAACCAGACATGGTATAATTAGTAATATTTTATTACTTGTTGAATCTCATCTGGGAAAACACTCCTCGTGTGTGAATTATTAATTATTATGATCGTGTACTGCATGCATGACCTGAAACATTAGACGAAAAATGAAATACATCATGGTTTGCATTTGCTTGCTTTGTAATTTTAATACATATATCAACTCTAGTACCAACATCGAGACAACTGGTTGGAGAAAAGTGGAACTGAGCTTATTATAGTCATCAACTGATATCATCAGGGTCCCCAGGTATATTTTTCCATGAAGAGAAATTGGTTCAATTATAACCTAAATTTTGGACAAGAGACTTGGAAATTTTTATGTGAAGTTATTGGTTCAATTTTAGCCTAAATTCAGGACAAGAGGCTTGGAATATTTCATATGAAGTTACGATGTACAACAGGTAAAAGGGAAATATAGCCAACAGGCATCCAACATAAAAAGACACTATTACAACAATAAATGCAAAACAACATGTGAACTACTATCCCAAAGCGTTATGCGAAATATGACTACAGTATTATTTTACACTGCAAGCGACTTGAAGAGAGATACATTGTTATGTGGATCAAATCTCTTGATCTCTGTCTTGGTAGTAGTTGATTTATCTCTTCTATTCAAGAGCTGCATTGTCATTTAATAGACTCAGGCTAGAAACACATTCAGGTCTGATATTACTTTTGAAGTATCAGAGAAAAATCAAAATGGATGTGTTCTTTAGCAGAATAAATTCGTATCCAGCCTAACTGAAAGTTTTCATTTTTTGAGACGCTTTGACGCAGAATAAACATTGGGACAGTCCATACTGGGAACAGTTTTATCTGCGATGTTAATGGCGGACACAAGCGTAAATTACGAAAGAAAAATGTAATTATTGGGCAAGAAAGAGGATTGTGATCACCCAGAATGGAAGTGTAAGTTAAAAAGCAATGGATATAGTTACCCGTGGAATTAATCTGGATTACAAAATGTCGAAGAATTTAGTGTAAATTCATGTAGGAATATAGCAGTGAACGATAATAGATTGAATTTATTACGTGACAAAGGCAAGTACAACTAATTCATACAAGTGTATACAGTTAAGGATGAATTATCATGATGACACCTCACAAAAATGGCAACGTAAAAGTTACCACAAACTTGTCCTGAGGATCAGCAAAGCATAACCAAGTTTACAATAGACACCCCTCCATCCCAAAGAACAACAAAAAAACATGAAAAAGTAGAACAGTTGCATGAAAGGGCAGAACAGACACCGATAGAAAAATTGTATGAAAGGGTAGAACACACACCAAAGGAAAAAAATACACAAGACATCAAAAAAAGGACCCCGTCAAGTTTAGAAAAAGAAAGTAAAAGAAGACACCAATCCATGATGGATTCATCCAATGCCAGCATAGAACCCTTAGAAAGAAGAGAACATAAAAAGGACAGAAGATCGACTGTAAACAAAGGACAAGAAGAGGACATTGACAATACTTCACCAACTACGATGAATACCACAAAGCCTCTAAGTGAAATACAGCAAAGTGAGATAAGGATAATAGCCAAGTTAGAGCGCCTGATCCAACCATTGCAGAACAGCATGGAGAAACTCCAAAAAGACTTTGATGAATGTAAACGAGAACTTGTTACTGTCAAAGAAAGAAATTGTCAACTTTTCTCCAGAATAACAGAATAAACTCCTACAGGAACAGGTACAATGGTTAGAAGATAAAATACTAGAAAACAATGTAATCTTCTGAGGAATCCATGAGTCAGCATTGGAATCAGAAGAAAACTGCAAAGAAAAGATAATAGCTGTATTATCAAACCTAGTCCAACAAGACAAATTCGAAGATAGGATGGCTGTAGCAAAGAAAATTCCCATTAAGTCTATTAGGAGAATAGGCCAATTTAACCCCTTAAAAGCGAGACCAATACTGGTAAGTTTTGAATCAAAAGGGGACGTTGAATATATATTGGAAAACAAATGACAGCTTGGAAGAGGTATCTTCGCTGATTTAGAGTATGGTCCAACAACAGAGAAAACAAGAAGATACTTAAGACCTATTTTAACAGCTGCTAGGAAACATGAGAACTTCAAAGGAAAGTGTAGGATGGAAGGTGACACATTAATCATACAAGGCAAATGCTACAACAGAAGCAATCTTCACACACTCCCACAGGAAATAAATGGATTCCACGCAACGAGTCATAGTGATAATGAAACTTTAGCTTTCTTTGGAGAACTAAACCCACTTAGCAATTTCTACCCCTGCCAGTTTGAACACAGTGGACGAGTCTTTCATAGTAGTGAACAATACATACAGTACATGAAAGCAGTGTTCTTTGGAGATGACAAAACAGCTGAAACTATCATGGAGGCCGAAACAGCTTTAGACTGCAAGAAAGAATCTATGAACATATCAAATTATGATAGAACTGAATGGATGAAAACTGTGAAGGAACTATGTGACACAGGAATACTAGCTAAGTTCAAACAAAATGAAGATCTTCGGAAAATATTACTAGCTACTGGCTCTTTAACTTTAGTTGAATCATGCCGAGACACGGACTGGGGATCAGGGATTCCACTGTTTGGAGATAGGTGTCTCATAAAGTCAACATGGTACTCCCAAGGACTACTAGGAAAAATATTAGAAGAGGTTAGAACCATATTACGTCACCCTGATGAAGACCATGAAGACATCATTCATTAAAAGGCATAACATGCTATGCAAAATCTGTGAATGCTCATTAAAGGGCATAACAGACCAACAGAGATGTGTATCAGTAAAGGGCATAACAATGGAATTGCTCAATCAAATAGAACATTAAAGGGCATTACATCCGAATCTGTCCGAATTGTTTACCTACATCTCAGCACTCTTCAATTGTCAGTAAGTTTAATCTTTAAATAACTATATTAACAAATCACTCCTCTGGGTGTCCAAGCCATTACCACGTAGATAATCTTCTTTCTACGTAGACTGAAAAGTCTCAATCTCTATTCTCACCTATTGTTTGTACTAGCACCGCACTGCACTTTTCGCACCAATGTGTTTGTCAAAGTTTGCTGTGAAACCTGTAGATAAGTTGGCACAGGATGTCGAAAGTTTAAAGCTAAATGATGACTTTGAGGACACCTGCGACTACTTAGAAGAAGAAGATTGTCGCGACATGTCAATAGCAAATTCTGACCTCACAGTCCTGCAAATAAACATTAGAGGACTATTAAGCAAACAACTCTCGCTCCTACACTTTATCAACAGTTGCAATAAAAAGAAAATAGACATAGTCATCTTAGCAGAAACCTGGTTAACCAAAAGTAGTACCAAGCAGGTTAATGTTCCAGGTTACGAATATAGTGGAACAATAAGACCCATGAAAAAGGGAGGTGGAGTAGGAGTGTTAATAAATACTGCTTTGAAATACAGACTTAGACCTGATCTTATTCTCCCACCTAACCCTTGTTTTGAAAGTCATAGTGTGGAAATTCTGACACCCGGTGCCTCCAACAATACCATCATTAGTTCTCTATATAGACCACCTAACACTGACCAAAAACAATTCCTACAAAACTTTGACCAATTAAGAAGCCAAGTCTTGAGTAAAAAGAACATGAACTGGGTGATAGGATTGGACCACAACATGGATCTCCTAAAAATGAATCAAAATAAGAACACAGAGTTGTTCCTTGATTGCTTACTAGAACATGAACTGTATCCAGTGATAACCCAACCCACCAGAATAACAAAAACAAGTGCCACCCTAATTGATAACATTATTGTAAGTCGTAGTCTGTATTCAAAGCAAAAAAGTGCAATCCTAATAAATGACTTGAGTGACCGTATGCCTTGTATCTCTGTTATATCCCAAATGAAACCATTAAAGGGCGAAACACTCAAACTGACAGCAAGAGACATGAAAGGGCATAACATCAATAATTTCAAGGATGCGCTCTCCCATGAAGATTGGTCCTTTTTAACTGAGGACAAACCTGTCAGTTCACAATTCTCTATTTTCCAAAATATCCTGAAACAGCATCTGGATAATTATTGTCCTGTGAAAACGAAAACTATTTCACAGAAAAAATTAATCAAAGAACCGTGGCTTACGAAAGGTCTCGTAAACAGTATTAACAAGCAGAAAAAACTATATGTGACATATATGAAATGTAAAAATGATCAAACAGAACAGAAATACAAGACATACAGAAATATGCTTCAAAAAATCTTAAGAAAGGAAAAAAGAAACTACTTTATCATGCAATGTACAAAATTCAAATTGAATACCAAGAAGTTATGGAATCTGGTGAACACAGTAATAAAAAAGGCAAATGACAAAAGTACCGCAATTGATAGCCTAAAAATAGAAAACATTGAAAAATATGATACTAAGAGTATCTGCAACGGTTTAGGTGAATACTTCTCTGGTATTAGTTCAAAATTAGCCAAACAAATCCCCATCAGAAAGAAATCTAGCGATGAATATTTGCAACAAATAAATAGAAACCAAAGAAGCATCTTTCTAAACCTTGCACTCAAGCTGAAATAAAGAAAATAATGAATAAAATGGCAAATAAAACTAGCTGTGGCTATGACAAGATGTCAAACTCACTAATTAAAGAATGCACTGATCAATTGACTCTTCCGTTATGCTTATTATTCAATTCCTCCTTAAAAAGTGGTGAATTCCCCCAGACTATGAAACATGCAGAAATAGTGCCGCTATTCAAGAAGGGCCTGTGAAATCAGGCAAGCAATTACAGGCCAATTTCACTATTGATCACCATATCCAAGGTCTTAGAAAAAATTGTATACAACCGAGTTTATCATTTTCTCAACAAGGACCAATTCTTTGTAAGTCAATATGGTTTCCGAAACAATCATAGTTGCAATGATGCAATAACTGAGTTAATTGGTCATGTATTCAAAGAACAAGAAAAAAAATAGATCTACCATAGCACTGTTTATTGATCTGTCGAAAGCATTTGACACTTTGGATCACTCAATATTATACAAAAAACTGGAAAGATATGGTATAAGAGGAGTTGCTTTGAATTGGTTTAAGAGTTACCTAACCGACCGAACACTTGCAGTTAAATGCAAAACATCTGAAACAAATTTGACTAATAGATCAGACAATTTTACAGTAGATTACAGAAGTCCACAAGGTTCTTGTCTGGGACCACTAATATTTTTAATTTTTTGTAATGATCTATACAAAACACTAGAATGGTGCAGCTGTATCATTTTTGCTGATGATACAACTATTTACCATAGTCACAAAGACCCCAAATTCCTAGAATGGTGCATAACTGAAGATCTAACACTGCTCTTAGACTGGTTCAAGGCTAACAAACTCACCATTAATCTAGGTAAAACCGTTTGCATCTTTTTTAGCCACAATAAGCCAAGAAAAATAAATATAGAGGTTGAAGGAACTGTAGTCTCACAAGTAACTAGTACAAAATTCCTAGGTATTTGGATAGACGAAAAACTCAATTGGCAAACTCAGTTTCAACAAATTCTCCTAAAAGTCAAAAGAAATAAAAGCTTACTAAGAGTAAGCAGCTCTTTCCTAAATGCTCATACTCTGAAAATATTATATTATGCACAGATATATAGTCATCTTAGCTATTGTATTGGAACATGGGGAAATCACATCAGCAAAGGGCAAATCATGAAACTACAAAAAGAACAAAACAAATGCCTACAGTACATTATTAAACATAAAAATATTTGTCTAGCTGATTATGAAGCACTACAGATCCTTCGAGTCTCAGATATAGTAAAATTAGAAAATTTAAAATTTGCCTTCAAATACACCAATTAACAATTACAGATAAAGATTATGGAGGCTGTCACGCAAGATCAATACAGAAAAGATCTTACTATAAGTCATACATACAATACAAGAAGAAGAAATGTGTTAAACACTCCTAAAACTTCAAAAAAGAACTACCTCAACAGTATCTTATGTAAAAGTGTGAAAGCTTTTGCCACATTAAAGGACGAAACAAAAAGAGTGTCCGACATTCAATGCTTTGTTAAAACCTGCAAACAAGAAATCATTAAAGGGTATAACAATGCATAAAATTCCAGCTTGTATGTATGTATGACATTAAAAGGCATAACAAACCTCTTTTGCAAGTATGTAAGACATTAAGAGGTATAACAAAACACTAAAGGGCAAAACAACACAAGAGTACATTGGTTGAATAAGCACTATAGCGTTAATTAAATACTAATCGATACTAATTGCATTGATTACTGTGATGGTATGAAGACTGTGCCTGTGACCCAATTACAGTTCCCGCCAAAAAAAAGAAAAACCATCAAGCCACCCGTATCCAAGATGGCAACCGAAGAGAAAATTAAAATTGATCTCTTATCAATTGTTTCGAAATTCCCCTATCGTCGTTACATCCAGACCATCTCCAGCAGTGAACTGTTAACTGAGGAGGAGTTTGGAAGACACAGGATGAGTGAAACACACTGGATAGACAGGCGTAAGTGTTATCATGTTATCAAGTCGTAACAGTGACTGTGTCTTCAAACTTTTTGGGAGTTTCTCCGGTGAACCTGCAACAAGAATAAGATCAGACATGGTACGTAGAATGAAGCTGGAAAGCTTCTTATACTGTTCTGTCGGCCATATTGCATTCAAGATGAAAAACACTAAGTTTTATAAATGGTGCGATGATATGGAAGACCCTAACCAATTACCGGATGAGATCATAATCTATGCCTTAAGTCGTACCTATAACAGGCATACTGTGATCTTCTGTAAGGATCGTTATTGGACCACGCTTGAAGTTTCTGAACCTATCAGTGAGGACGAACTTTTTGATGCTTGTCATGTAAAGCTGGTTTATATCTGATCAAGTATGTTTGCCGACCTAAAACAAAAGCCTTTTAAACAGTGTACATCAAATCCAATCACGGAGTATGATCTTGAACAGGCACTTCAAAAGGTGAAAGGAAAGGGAAGACCCAGGAAAACACCACTGAACTTGAGCAAATCAAAAACTTCGGAGGTCCAGCAAAGCAATGAGGATCTCTCCCAGACAGATGACAGTGAGCTGGCAGAAATAAAGTCCGGTAACATAGCGATCAAAGAAACTGATACATCAAAACCAGATTCCTCAAGACAGGAAGATGTCATTGCTATTGATATGCCAACACAGAGTGAAGACGGCCCAGCAGTAACAATAAGTAAAATAGTGCTGAGTTCAAATGGCTCACCTCATACTACTAATGAAGAGGCAACTCCCATCCATGATAACAGCTTGAACACTGCACCGGAACCGGATATAGATGTGGAGACAGAACAGATCACCAATGAGATCAGTGGAGATCACACATATGGTCAAGTAACCAAGAAGAAAGATAAACCTTTGATTAAAATTCCTAAACATTTTTGGCTCCATCCACTAACAGTGACACCGGCCGACATGAAGAACGTTAAAGGGGATAATGATAATACAGCCACTAAAGGGCATAATGACACAACAGACAGCAATACCGGAGAAGATATCACTGAGTCGGATACAAGCAAACATAGTGTATTATCTGATGCTTCGGCTAAAGTGAGGAAAATGTTCTGTGACCAGGCTCTGAAGAATAAATGTATAGTGCCGCTGGAAAAGCTACGACCGGATGTCTTAAAATCTTTCCAGCCGAAGAGCCTGGAAATTGACCCATACTCCAGTATTGAAGAAATCTGGAGTGACGAAGATAAGTCAGAACCACAGGCTAACCAAGATCCTTCACTAAGCATTAAATCTGAAGACAGTGTTACTACTAGAGATCAGACTGCATATTTCATGAGAACTCGAAAAGAGAAACGTCACTCATCAAGACCACAAAGAAGTGCAGTGAAACATAGCTACATTGATCTTTTCCAACCTGACCCCGAACTGGATAGCCCTAAACGACCTAAGGTAAAACCTAAGGTACCATCAACCCCCTCCGAAAGTCAACTTCAATCCCAAGAGCAAATAAAGCAAAGTGGAAAAATAAAGACTAAACCAGTCATGCCTTCTACATCAAAAATAAGGAGATTCTTCAGGAAAGATCCGATTAGATCTAAACCCCCACATCGTAAGAGAAACATGGAACAACTCAAACATCAAGAGGACATTAAAGGGGATAACCAACAACCAGCAGAAGTTACAGATGTTGATGTTGATGCAGATGCTGATGCCGATACCAGTCCTGACATAAAACAAGAAATATCTGCAAAGCCAACCAACAGAAAAAAGAAGAAATATCTCTTCAAAACCAAGACTCACAGAATTGTTAAAAGAAAAAACAAAAGACTGTTTAAGTGTCTGAAGTGCAATACGCGTAAAGAAACTTCGAGCTTGCTGAACACTCATTTCAGACGAACCCACAGACCCCTTAAGTGTAAACGGTGCTCAATGTCATTCACCACACCCTCTGGGTATATTCACCACCAATATGTGCACCAAACACCTCGTTACCCCTGCATGGACTGTGACAAATCCTTCTACTTCGAGTCTGAGTTGAATGTGCATAGGAACACCCATCTTAAACTCAAGCGTTACAAGTGCAACAAGGGTAATTGTGACAAGAGTTATGCCAACATGCCAGACCTCCTGAAACACATCCGCACTCACACCAATAAGGACATAAAGTGCAAAGAATGTGATTACAAGACTAAAAACATTCGGTTGTTCCGAAATCATCTGAAGCTCCACACTGATGAACTGCCTTTCCAGTGTACCATATGTAATGTTTCATTCAAACATAGAATGCAATTAAGGAGGCACACCAGTAACCCAAAAAGTTGTCGCGGACCGATAAAAAAATCAGACTCTCCGGAATTCTGATTATAATCAGTTTTTACATTACTTTTCTGTATGTGCTTCATGGATTCATTGATGTTATTTCAGTAACTACGAACTAAGAACAACAGGTTTTAGTGACATTAAAGGGTGGAACGATTATATCGGACCAGCCCAAATGATGCCACTAAAGGGCATAACAGCTTGATCCCTACACAACACTTTTGGCCATTAAAGGGCATAACGAACTTACGATGAAAATGACCCATTAAAGGGCATAACAGACTACCACTTAAAAGATTGTGTGTATTATTGTTTCTCTTCCCAAGTTGAGTAAATTGAGTTATATTACCGTAGTTCGGTATTTAAAGAAAAGATTTATAGATATTTCTCTTTTCTATTATTTGTAACTTAAAAGAGAAAGTTTTCTCCGTATAAGAATTAAAAGGAAAAAGAGGACAGAATAATACAAAGCACCAAATTTAACACTAAAGGGCAGAACTGTACCTCGAACCTTTAATGTATATGTATATATGTTTCATGTTTTCACTTCCTACGACAATATCCAAGGTGTAACTGCCTATTAGGCATAGTCTACCCAGACTTGTGTTACTCCATCTCTCTTATGGTTATAATAAAAGTAATGTGTGTTTCAAACCGATTGAAAATTGTATGATAAGAGAGAAAATAAATATTATTATTATTATGACTGGAAGTTTTTTTTTGTGTTTGAAAATTTTTATTGCCCAAAGTATACATCAGTTACGAAAATAAATATTTTATATTTTGTACAATAGTTTTGACTCGTATGCTTTCTTTATATATTAATAAATTGCCATTTTCTCTCGTGCGCTTTGTGTTTGTTTTTGCTGATAGCAACATACTCTTCTAGGTCCATCATTGTTTTTACATAGGACTTAAATGCTTTTAGTGTGGGACTTTTCCCAGAACAACGTATTACATATACGTAATGTTTTAGAAATAGTGAAACAACATCTGCCGTAACATTCCCTAAATCTGACAACAATAATTCTTTGAAAGTAACATTCTCTTCTGTCATGTCCTTTAACCATGATAGTAGGGGGGATAGTTTTGTACATTCATAGAACAAATGCTGAACACTTTCCTTTTCTTTCTCACAAAATGTACATACTTACGAATCTTGGATACCAAAATACTTCAATTGTACATTAGTAATCACCGAACCCATCAGTAATCTGTATTGGAACAATCGCAGTTTCACTGCTATAGTCATTTTATTAATCTTTTTGATAGCTGTTTCCATTTCGTCGGTACCAATATGGAGATTAATTTTATCCCATTTTTTTGTGACATCAAAGATTAGATCTGGTTTCGAATTTATAACACTATACAAAGCTGGCACTGGTTTTTGGAACCCTTCACAATATTCTAATAAGGATACCACCGTGTCCCCCTCTTCATTATTCTTAAGAATTTTTTTCCAGTCCTGTGGGATGGCAGCCAGTAAACCACCAAATCTAAGGAACGAGACTTTGATCCTATATTTTGTCTCCAGTTCTGTTTGTGAGTAAAATCTATTACTATTATCAACAAGATCAGCTATTGTAATTATTCCTGCGTCGATCCAGTTTCTAAAGCTCACCGGTAGATTCTCCATTCTAAAATTTGAATTATACCATATTATCTGTTTCTTAACATCCTCCACGCATCTTATGTTGTGTTTGTTGTACTCTTCCCATAATTTCATAGTTTTTTGCCAGAAATTTTCTTGTGTAAACATACTTGGCACATCTTTACCATTTATATTAATCTCCCATATTTTGTCACCGATTACATTGGATAGTGCCTCATTAGCCAAATTCGCTATATTTTCATTCTGTCTTGCCTCTATAATCCAGGAAAAGCGCAAAGACAACATTTTGGTTTCCATGTTAACTAATCCTGCCCCTCCTTTACTTTTAGAGCCAGTTAGGGTAGACCACTTGATTTTTGCTTTCTTATCATGCCATATAAATTTTGTAAATACCTCTCTAAGCTTTCTAAAAATCCTTCTGGGATCCAGTTCATTATTCTAAGTCTATATACAAACAATGATGCTACCAGTGAGTTGATTACTAGAATTTTTCCGAATAGTGACAACCCTCTATGATACCACAATGAAAGTATTAATTCAGCCTTTTGGATCAATGGTGTCATGTTAAGTTCATACATTTCTGTTTCTGAGTGTGACACCCAGATTCCCAATATATTAATTGGTTCGTTAGTCCATTTGATCTTTTTGGCTTAATAAAATTTTGCGTTAGTACCATGAATTGAGCCTATCCGGTATACTGAAGTCTTATTGTAATTAACTAGCATACCTGTACTCTCTTCATACTTTGAAAATGCAGCTATCGTTGCCTCCCATGACTTTTGATCAAATTTAAGATACAAATCTAAATCATCTGCGAATTGGGAGAGCAAATACGTGATTTGTCCAATTTTTATTCCTTGAATATTGGGGTTTTTCCTAAGGTTCATAGCTAAAATTTCTATCAGTACCACAAAGGCAAAAGGCTGTAGTGGCAATCCCTGGTATAGCCCTCTAGTGGGCTGGAACCATCGGGATGAAAATCCCAAACTAGTGGCACATAATTGTATGTCACTTAATAACATTTTAATCCATTCTACTATCTTTTCTCCAAATCCGAAATACTGAAATGCTGCGATAAGTGAGCTATGCTCTACTCTATCAAAGGCTTTTTGAAAATCAACATTGATCAACACCGCTGCAATATTCTTTTGTGTAACATGACTAATTATGTCATTTGCTTTACGAATATTGGTTGCAATGTTGCATCCTGGGACAAATCCGGTTTGATCTTTATGTATAATATCATTAAGCACTCCTTTAATTCTATGCGAGATAACTTTGGAAATAATTTTGTAGTCACAACAAAGTAGCGAAATCGGTGTCCAGTTCTCCACTAATGGTATATCCTTGCTCTTTTTTGGTATTAATATAATGATACCATGTCTTCCTGATCGGAAGAGTTTCCCTGCCTCTAAACAACTATTATAAGCTGCAAGTAGTAACTCCTTAAGCTTACAAAAGAAGACCTTGTAGAAATCAGCCGGGAGGCCATCAGGGCCGGGACTTCGGTTCCCAGGCATTTGTGCAATGGCTATCCCCATTTCTTCAGAAGTAATTGGTTCATCAAGATCTATTTTCTGTTTTTCCGACAATTTAACTGTATCTTGTGTTTCTTCATTAAATTTAACTCTATCATCACTTCTGTACAGTTTTTCATAAAAACAAGCTTGTATATCTAGTATCTCATTAGTCTTCCTAGTTACCCTACCATCATGGGTTTTAGTAGCTAGCATTGATCTATTTTTTGCTTTTGATTTTTCAAGTGTCAAGAAATAATGAGTACAGTGTTCCCCTTGTTGGAACTATCTTGTTTTAGACCTGAGAATTGTGCCTTCTGCAATATATTTCATCTCCCTATCTAGGACCCTTTTATGGTCCTCAATTTTACCGTTAATTTCCTGTATATACTTAACCGCACTGTTGGATTTTAAATTAATCATAGACAGTTTTTTGTGCAATCTTTGTAATTTTTCCTCTGCATTTTTGATAACCTTTCGACGTTCATTCGATCTCTCTTGTGCATATCTTTGTGAAAAGTCAATTAATTTTATTTTCAGAATCTCCCATTGTAATGCTGGATCTAATGTTTGGAAATCACCTACTTCATCATATTCCCATTCGGGCTCAATTATTCTGTCTGAATCTACTAAATAATATTCTATAATTTTATTTATTCCTTCAATATATTCTTTCTCCCTTAAATAGGAGCAGTTTAGTTTCCAAAATCCTCTTCCCCTGAATATTTCTTCAAAACTAATTTCTAAACTAACAAATAAGTGGTCAGAGTCGCATCCAGCTATTATCTCACATGATTTTACATAATTCATTGTAGATAGTGGAGCCAAAAAATAATCTAGTCTCGATCCTATAAATGGTCTAGTTTGTTTCCATGTATACTGAAATGTTTCAGGGTGCATTATTCTCCAAATATCCACCCATTCATATTCTTCTAGGAACCCATTAATAAATTCTGCCCCAGATGTAACCTTCGGTTTTCCCCCTTTGTGGTCTTTTTTTGGATCTAAATAAACATTCAAATCTCCTCCGACTATGGTTTGTTGTACATCAGTTATCAAAGTTATTTTTTCAAATAGACCCTGAAAAAAAGTAACATCATCTTCGTTGGGTGCATATACATTAGCTATTAGAACCTTCACATTTTGTACTCTAATTACAAGCAAAATGTAACGACCATCCATATCACAATCTTTGCTTAATATTTCTGCACCAAGTTCAGGCCAGAGTCCTATCGCAACACTTTTAGATCTATTGGAACCATGCGACATAATTAATTCTCCCCCATATTCCGATTTCCAGAATTTTGCAGACTGTTTTGTACTATGTGTCTCTTGTAACAATATAATATCAGCTTTTTTTAATTTAGTGTAAACAAAAACTTTCTTTCACTTAACTTTTTCGGATAATCCGTGCACGTTACAGGAAAGTATTTTAATCGACTCCATTGTACACTTGTTTTACATATTTCACTGCTTCCTGTGCATACGAGACTGCATGGTTAACACCTGGTTTGTTGCGCTTTTTATTATTTTTAGTGGTCACATCAAAAAAAGAACTAGAAAAACAATAGACTTTATGAGTCCTATTGAAATAACACTCGTAAAAAAGAAAATAAATGATTGTGATCATGTTTGACTTTGTGGCATGCATCTATGGTGGTATTCATGCCATTGCTGGGCATTCTCTCATTATTAGTTGAGGGTACAATATCCTTTAATTTAATGATTTAATGTCAATGTCATTGCACCCAGCCTCGATGTCCGGAACAGAATAATAATAATAAGCTATGTAACTAAAGTTCACATCTTGAAGGGTGCAATTTTTTCAGTATCTTCTGTTTCAGCCACCAATGTTTCATCTTCATCTTCGTCCCCAGGTCCATCAGTAATCACACCTTCATCATCCGCTTTAACATCGTAAGATAGCGCTGAAATTGCAGATATGACAGACTCCTGTGAGTCTGCACGAAAGATACATGATCTTCTTTCACGTGATTTCGGGTTATACATTCCAATAGCAGCTTTGGTTAGATGCTCAAGTATTTTGAACCTTCTTGCACCCAATCTCATTCTGCCAAAGTATCTCACAATGTACACACAAATATTCTTAAGAGCCTTTTTTTAAGCACTTTGAGAATGGTGCGGCCTGCACCTCTCTCTTCGTCATCATGACCTTCTTGCTGAAATGGTCCTGTGGCGTTTTCTAGGCGGTATGCACATGATACATGTGTTGCATCTCCGTGTTTTATCCTCATTTTCAGTAGACCATTTTGCGCTTGTTCTGCTGTGGTAACTTTCTGAATATAAGCATAATAGTCAGATCCTTGCTCTTGATGTTCCTTGACTGGTATAATATTCAGATTCATTATCTGTGCTCGTTGCTCATCAGTCATTTTCAACAGTTCTTGAGCTGTCAGAGAGTGGATTTTCTTGCTAATCGGCGAGTTGTTGACTATTATACCACTGTCTTTAAGTTGTATCTTCAACTGCAAATCTTCTTGTTTGTTCTCACGTAACAGCTCTCTGTACTGCATCCTAGTCTCAGCTTTCTCTGGATCCAACTCACTTTCTATGAAGTACAACTTTCTCTTTACATTTGTCTTTTCCTTCAAATTGCGTACATGCTGAAACACCTTGACCTTTTCTTCAGCATGTTTAAGCTTAACCCGGACGTCTCTATCCTTAAGTTTCCACGGTCCAATATGATACACATCAGCTACTTCTACGCCGCCCTGTATTTCCATTGTCTTCTCAAAAAATTCCTTAACAGTTGTCTTGAGCATCTCCTTGTCCTCTGTTAATGGTTGCACAATGCCTTTTATTCTAATTTTATTTCTATTCCTATTCCTCTTAATTTCTAGCAATTCTTTTTTGAGTCCTTCAATTGCCTTTTCCTGAATGACCAGCAAGTTAATCATGATATTAATACATGTTTCGTTCTTACTTGTATCTTCTTGCAGGTCATCGATCTTTTCATTTGTGGTACGTTTGTACTCCTCATAGGGCACTATTTCTTCTGGTACTGTGCTCTTCAGTTTAGTAAGTTGCGTTTGCATCTGTGATAGTGTATTATTAAGTTTTTCAAACATACTCCACCATTGCTCCATTGTTAATTTCTTAGGTTCGGACAAGGCTTTCAGCTCTTCAGCATCCATGTTGAAATGTGCACTTTTTGGTGTTGATGATAAGCGTAGTCTATATTTATATTGTTGCAGTGATTTTCGTGATTGTTGCAGCTCTGACTGGCTTCTTTGAACACTCAATTGTGAAGGTGATAATGGCGTCGTTTCAAGTTCTGATTTATCGCTCATGCTATACCTTCTTAATCTTCCTTTGATGCCAGACACAAAGTTCATAGTCCGATAAACGCTTTCACTACAAGTATACTACTAATCCTTTCTTTGTACTATCCTTTTGATCCTCAATTCACTTATTACTTCAATATTTCCGTTAATTTTGCTAGAATGTGTGCGACTAGTCGGCCATCATCACGTGACCCCACATGACTGGAAGTTATCGGAAAATGCGTCTTGGCTATAGATGAATAGACTTTGTAGTCCCACACAATGCTGTAGTTTTTCGTGAATAGAGTTTAGGGTGTCAGTGTACATGATTGAGCCGCTGAATTTGCGATCTCGTAATGAGGCTAGCAGGATTTGTGGGATGTAATAAATTGAATTCTGGAGAATTTGGACATACTGGCAAAAATTTCAAATGATTGAAATTGACAAAGTTGTAATGTTTAATAGCCCAATTGGATGTATCATTTCACAGCTTTAAAATACAATTATGTGCTAAAGTTTAATCCATGTGGTTCGATCAGCCGAATGAACAATTGACAGGAGTTGGTTTTGGATTTAAACACGCCAGTGCATTTATTGAGCAGTGAAGATGTCAAGGAAATCCATGATTAATTTTACCATTGATCGGAAGCTTTCAACTCCTCGAGATGTACTTCAGTATTATGTTTGATGCATTTTGACACTGAACATCACGACAATTTCCAAAAGCTGTTCATCAAAAAATAAACTTCAACTGATGTCTTTCTCTGAAAAATGCTAACAAATTGATGAATTACAAAAAGACAACAATTTTCCAATGCGCAGCAAGCACACTTATTAGGTTCAGCACATGATTCCCTTCGGAAAATGGAACCAAAGGCATTCAGATCCGGAAATTTAATTTTAAAGCTGGCAACGTCTTAAAAACTGGCAATGGAAGCCAACTTTATCGCCATCTTTGACGAAAATGACCTCAAGAGTTCCACACAATTTCCAGATCTCCCCACGTTCGTTTTTTCATAATTTCAAGTGAAAATCTTTTTCCACTGACACTGGACCTTTTAATTCACCAGTTTCCGTGGATTTTGCAGAAAAGAAATAACAACTTGACATTTCGTGTTTCAATTCTAAAGGAATTTGCTGCGAAGAAAACAACGGCATGATAATGAATCGTGACCTTTGACGTTTGAAATTTGGTCTGAATGGGACACCATTTGTATGACTTTTGGTGGATATTCCTTTCACGATCTTTACATTCATATTCTGAAATGTCAGAACTTAAAAAATATGAGACTTAATTCAATACGACGTCTTTTGTAGACAGAAAATTAGATTAAAATTAAATTTCTTCTAAAATTTCATTTTTGTAACCATTCTAGCGGTTGTTTCCCACTTCTTACAATACAAATATTATGTTCAACTTGGTAGTGGTACACTTGGTAAAAAATATTACTTTAGATCTACAATGTTTATTGTTTTTGGTTTCGTGGCAGATAGTGCTGCAGATGTTGCTTTTAAACAAATAAATTGTTACTACTGAGGAAAGATTAACGTAAGTTTAATATTTTTGTTGCGACAATGTTTTGGCAGTTTCTTAATAAAGAAATGACATTACATTGTAAAGATTCAATTAAACCATCAGACAACAATTTGCCTCAAAGGTTTCATGTGATTGTTGTGTTTGCAACTTATTTCTGATTTTCCTCACTTTATGATTCCATTGCCAAACACATCACAGCTCCATTCAACCCTCGTCCGCTAATCTAATTCAATCAAGCACCATGGGAATTAACCAATTTGAATTCTGATAGTTAATTGTTGGTAATTTGAATGGTAATAGAGTGGGCTTCCAGTTATATGAACTGAATTCAATGTCCAGCTTCCGTAATTGAAATCCCTAGAAGGTAAATGTCATGAATTGTATGTATTTGCGTTCTTGTCACGCCGCTACAGAGCTCAAAATTTCATCCAAAATGTAATTGAAGGTTTGAAAATTTCACTGTTTTGAAACTAATGCTCTTATTTTGTTGAAAACTAAGGGTATGAATATATATCACGCTTATATACTTTCAAAGTTAGAACTGTGTCTTCTTCTCTACCACCTTCTTAGTTGGACTGGTTTAAAATGCTTTCACTCCTTTTTCAAGACTGACACATGTTCTTGTAACAGTAAGACTTAATTTCCCAATCCTCCGAGTATCGTCTGGATGGATATTTACAAAGTAATCAACTGTCAGTTTGTTTCTGCACCAGGGCCACTCAATATTGACAGATTGAACCAAACAACAACTTAATTCAACTTGTGGGATTTGGGGACACCTTTCAAAATCTATCTTGGCAATAGACCCAAAATAGCGGATCAACTTTTTTAAATGTAAGGCATGTCCCTTTAGTGCGTATGTTTTAACAGTGCTTCCTGACAGAATGAAATTCACATTATTTGGGACAAGAAAAGACATCAGAGTTGCATTAATAAAATATTGAGGTAAATAGTAATTGGTTGATTCCGATGAAGGTTCAATACAAGAAGATATGTGAAAAGAAATGGTATTAATTGCGTTTAGCTAAGAAATTGCACAATAATAACTGCATAATACTATTGTAGCAGTACAGCAGTACTGTATTCTTTAAATGTCAAAAGAGCTCACTGGCTGGATTGTGTTGAATTTGAAGACTGTACTGATCTGTAATGTCTTTTTAAATTTGACGTCCATCACACCAGTTTTTTTTTGAGAATACAACCATTGAATGTCAGTGCTGGATTCCGTCATGATTTGGCAGGAGGTGACGAAACATAGAAAAACTTGGTTAAAGTATCGTATGATAATGGTGATGGGCTCACTGTCTGAGTTCCTAACAAATTGTAAGTCAATCCATGAAAGTGGTTCACAAAATAATGTTTAATTGTGACTTGTACTTGACAATGGAACATCGCTATTAGTGGTACCACAAGACAATAAAGAAGTTACCTTGAAATCAATCAGTAATGTCACATTGTCATGAGAAAAAAATGGGTGGAAATGTAATTCTTACGAATAAAAAGAAAGAAAAGGGCAAACAACAGGAGAGGGATGAAGTGTCGCCGATGAGACATTGACTGCTTTCCAACTGGACATAAAACTTGGTCTCAAAGTTTCTGTACAGTGGACTGTGGCACAAAATATTTTCTTTGGAAGCTTTTATCAATATAAAAATGCCTCACTGTCTGATGGATACAAGAAGAATGAAGACCTTTATGAATAAATTGTTTGTGATAAGAGATCAGAAAGACTTCACAACTTCTTTTGTGGAAATGTCGCATCTGAGGAACAATAACCGAGTTTTTCTATAATTCGTCATTTTCTACCAAATCCTGGCAGAATCTTACCAGCATTGATGAAAAAAGAGCAAAATAAAACATTGCCCCTGGTACGGATTTAACTCAGGGCCTCTTGATTATCACTCTAACACTCAACTGATTGTCCTAGGCAGATGTGTTGGGCAGGAGATTTCTGAAGTGAGCTTTGTTTCATATGTTGACTTAGTCTAGCCAGTAGAGCATCGGCAGGATGGTTAAGAGGTCCTGCGTTCAATCTCCACAGGAGGGCAAGTTTTTTATTTTGCTCTTCTCCATCAATGCTGGCAGGATTCTTCCAGGATATAGCAGAAAATGGCGAATTATTGAAAAACTCAAACTAGTAAGCTGTTTGGTTATAGTTACACCGTTTGGTCTCAGTTCTTTTGTACCTTACTTCCTCTACTATTGCAAATAGTGAACATCTGGAAGACAAAAATGGAAATTTTTACTCCCAACAACCAAATAAATGGTTTAAAATGTTGCTCCAGGACAACATCTGTTGTCCTTTTCAATTACAATAACACACCTGTTTTTACAAACAACTGAACTAAAATGAAGGCATGAGTACAGTTGCTTGTTTATTCTGATTGTTGATGTGAGTCTTCCAAACAGTTCTAGTTAATTTGCATTGTGGAGAAACGCTTGTAAAAAGAAAACCCACAATAAATTAGATTTATGCGCTAGATTAACAAGATATTGCCAATGTAATTTCCGTTTCCTACAGGTACAGTTTGTTGATAACGTTATCAAGGATCATACTCAACTCACTTTCAGTAAAACAATTATCTAAATGACTAGAAGTACGCAGAGATGAAGAGAGATAACTTAATAAATTTTAAATGACAAATACTCTCTGTGTATCTCATTGTCCATTTATATTCGCACAGCCCAGCTTTGTTGGTATTTTGAGAAACGTACTCATACATCAAGTAAGATGAGTGATACTCAGACTGTGCAGAGTTCAGGACAAACGAGACGTCGCTGTACTATCTGTTGCGTTACAAATTCATCCCACGGGACCTAATCTCAGGACAAACAACAGATCAGACGGACCAGTTATCGTATTAGGTCGTAGTATACATCTTTCTAAATAATCATATTTGATCTGAAATGAAAGTGAAATAAAGTGGATAGATCTAAATTGGTGACATTATCAAATATTCCTTGCTTGCTGTACGGCCTTAAATTCCACGTCAGAACAGTGGTTAGTTTCCAATGGTTGTCTGTGCGTCAGAATTGATTAAATTTGACTTTTAACTGTTATTTGCAGAGTGTGCTGCTTATTAACTTCATTGTACTCATTAAGTTAGAGAGTCTCAAATGAAACAATGATTATTTCTAATAGAATTTATGCACAATTTAAATTTCATGGGCCACCGACAGAGTATCCATACTTTCTTTTGTTTAACTGTTTAGATCTACAATGACGTTGAAATTACTTAAAACACTTTCAATCTTATGCAATAGATCTGAAACCAATAAACGCCAGAGGCACTTGTGAACATAAACTCTGAAAACGAAAATACTGCAATCAGTGACTGACGATGATATATCATCAGGATATATTTCTGTCAGTTATAGATGTTATTATCCAACCATTTCATATTTGTGAAAATACGTCCAATGGATGCTAGCTTACTTAGTCCTCATGAATGTGAATGTCGAACATAGGAACTCTGTAACAATTATATTAACTTTTATGGAAGTGAAAATATAAAACTTAAATCCATTTATATTGTCGATTATTCGATGTATCCATAATATATATCGTAATATAAAATCAAATACAAGTTAAAATACCACGTGAAATACTTATCTAGTTGAGTTACTTACACTGGGAGAAAGCAACAAACTTATGTGCAAGCCACATAAAACCTTTTAATGTCAGACAAAGATTTTCAGTCAGATAGAAATTATAAAATTAGTACTTCTCAAAAAAATATTTTCAGTAGAGCTGGCCACAGATATTGATCATGAGACCAAATTTGTTTTGAATCTCGTGAAAAGTAAAATAAATTGATTTAGTTACACCAGGTCTACAATTAACAAACAAATTATAAATAACCAAAAATATAAAGTCTACATGACTAATAGTGTAGTTAGGAAAGCAACCTACAAATGATAACAACAGTGAGCAAAATGATGATGGTGATTACATATTTTATTTCCCAAGCTGATTTCAGTCTCATGCCAAATGTGCCAAAATGAAGATTACGGCGAATGCAGACACTTGCTTTGATCTAGATCTAACAGATTCAGCGATATCAAATATATCGAGGTTGCATTTGACAAATTAGGCAGATAAAATTGATGAATAAACTACTTTGTAAAGTTCGTCTATGTAAAAGATCTCTCTTATTCACCCAGGCTCTACTTCTTTAATGTAGGAAGGTGCATATTTGACTGTCAGTGCTTTAGACATTCTATCTGTCGTAGTGTCTTGATAGGTGGCTTTAGAATCCAGTACAGGTAATTGGAGACCAGAAGTTAACAGTTTCGATGCAGCTTTCATTACACTGATTATCGGAGCTTTAAGTGGGAGCCACAGTGTGTGAGCAATCCAGGAATGCCAATTCAGAATCCAAGTCATTTTTAATCATGGGTATTTTAATACCCGACTACAGTATAATTTTGCTGCCAGTAGAAGAAAGCTAATCCCTCTTCAAAAGGTGCACTTGTGAGTTATTCGCTAAATTGACACTAAATGGGAGAGAGGATACTTGCCACTGTACGAAAGAAAGTTCAGCAAGTGCTTTCATTTCCCGAAATGTACAAAGACCAATATACGTGAATAACAGAAATCCACAGCGCAATTGCATTTTCAGGCCAATTACTAGTTAAAGGTTCACAATGCACACCTAATGTAAGGATCGCCAATTTCTGGACAACAAACAAGCATTTCCTGTGACTTAGAGCTTTTTGCAAGTGTCAAACTGCAGTTGAATCGGCCAAATTGTTGAACTACGACAAAAGAAGTTTTGGCTTCTGTGACATTTACTTAACGTTAAACCGCCTCTTTATAAATAAAATACAAGTAAATTTTACCTTTACATTTACCACAACCTTTGAATCTTGTAAAATTCAATCCACTCAATATCTAAGAACTTATACTTAATAACCAATAAATGCAACTATTCTTGTATAGGTTTAGACGTTAAAACAATCACTTATATCAAATGTACATTTCTGCAGACAAACGGATATCTACAGTTTTCCAGGGTCTGGGTTCAAACTTGTCGCAAGTGGAAAAGGAACTTGGAAACAAAGTTAGAATTACGTGTCACTGACACTTCGGAAGTAATGTTAGATTTCAAGTATTGTTAGGTCTATTACGAGGTATTTGTTCTTTAATAATACGCAAATCGTAGTGCTACGATCGGATTTGGGATGTTTCGTTGCCTTCCCTTTGATTTGGTAATGTCAGGGAATGTTTCATTTTTTTCAATAGAATTAGTTGTGAAATTTTATCAAACAAAGAAACGATTTCAAGAATTTAGGAAACGGTTGGTCAACTTTCTCATGCGATTAAGTATGCTAGTCTTCGTGTCATTTAATTGAATTCATTTTGACCATTTTAGCATTATTTAAGGAAACCTGGATTTTACATATGAAGTTTTTTTTCGTTCTTTATTAGCTGAAAGCAAAATAGGACCCCAAGCGGAAAACAATTTCTTTGTAATTGGCAGTTAACGTAAATTAAAATTGTGTGGGTGGTTCTTAACGGTAGCTGTCAAACATTTAACACATATTAGCCACGTTGGATCATGGAAAACAATAGATGAAAGAAAAACAGTAAAGTTGATGACATAAATAATTGAATAGCTGCACACTACAGGAAGTAAAATGAATTCTAATTTTGACAGGAAGATTGCGAAATTCTTTAAAATGTTGGTTCAGTGTTAAACTTAATTATACAATGATGGCTGGAAATCTATTGTTTTAACCACGCACTGTCACATCTATTAGCCACCCTACCATATATGTATTGTACACGACATTAAACATATTTGGGTCTTGTGTTAATGAATACTACATTTTGAAAAATTTGAATCTCCATTCTATTTTGAGTATTTGAATGATAAATAATGATAAATATGGTCTTCAGGCTCACTGAAACCAATGCTATAACTTCCTTCTGATCAGAGATACATTCTACTGTTTCAGATACGCTTTGATTTTCCAAAGCAATTCAATGAAAATTAGGCAAGTGGTGGTGGGTATTTTACTATTTAGTGCTTGATCAGGATGAGCTAAGAGAAACAGGGGGAAGATTTCCTTTTTGTATATTCCATGAATTTTATGAATTAAAACTGCAAGGAATTGATTTATTCTAGTGTGCCTTTGTAGGGGTGATTTAACTGCTAGAAATATATGCATTCCGTGTACAAACAAAGCAGCAATTTTTGATACTTCATCTTTCTGTCCTTAATTTTACATCCTCCTCAAGGAGAAAACGTTTTTCAGTGCTAATACGAGAGCAAATTAGGTGTTTCACTTGCTCAACTCATTTTAATGAATATCATCGTTTTATTAAAGGATGTGGGAACAAAACTTGCCTCACCATGGGTATTATTTTCGTGGCAATGTAAACTTTCTTTGTCTTCCTGCAAACAAAGACAGCTTCCATTGTTAAAATCAATACGCTTTTGTTTCAGGTTTTCGTAAAGCTCCACAGGTATACGACAAACAGTTCGTGAAAGACAATAGCTTGAGAAACTAACAATTTCAGAGGCCTGCAGACTGTACGCCTAAAAAGGATTTTATAAAATAATCTCTATTAATGTGAAAAATGTAAGTTTATGCCAATATAAGTTCTTCTGCCCAGTGAATCCTAACAAAACAGTTTTTGTTTCAAAATTGTTATCTTCGTGGACTAGACTTTTTTCCATTGTAGACAATTGTGTTGAATGTCTTTCGTCGTTAATAACTCATACTTGTAGTTTTGAGCATCGAATGGCGTACAGTTGAGATGACCTGCGTTGTTTTTCATATGTATTAATCAATATATTCATCTGTATCTATTCATTATCTGTGAAACTCGTTATTAGCGAGAGCAATAATGATGAATATGCCTCAGCTGTTCAACATAAACCCGATCCTTTGCGTAGGCTCCCAAGAATTAATCAAAGACCCTCTACACAAAGACATGGCGCGTCCTATATTTCTGTGTTATGCAGCTGGAAGTTATTTGCGTGTTCCCTTCTCACTCTACTCTCATTCATATAAGCTGGGAACTTTGCACTGTTCTTTAATCAATGATACATGTTAAAATGACTTTAAATATGTGACAATCTTTGTAAGTATAGCATGAAGTTTCTGATACAAAAGAATTAAAGTGCTAACATAAAGAGAAAGCAGAGAAAATTTGAGTTGAAGTTTCATTGTTTGCTATGTGTCTTGCAGCAGGAACACACAAATGGTAATGCAGCTGCATAACATAGCTTCTATGCCGGCGACATGTCTTTTTGTTAAGGGTCTTTGAATTAATCAAACTACAACTTTTCAAATCACCCAGTTGGATGGGATTTACACTGTAAAGGTATGACAACATCATTCGGTGGTGCCACCGCTAACGGTCAAGATATTGAGAATGTGATACAGTATTATCTGTCTTTCAACCGAAAATCGTAGGGGATACGTCTTACAACTACTTATTTGCTTCTTGTTCGTAATATTTTTTATAATTAAGCTATTCCTGAATAAGAGACAACCAAGGCTTCTAAATAGTAGACTGGTACTATTCCAGACATCACCAGGAACTCAAATAGCTCATTCGTGACTTACTATTCAAAACCTTCGGGTTAAAAATAAAAAAGGATTTGACAACTGTTGTCGTGAGTTCAAAAGTACTGTTGTTAGGACTAAATAGAAGTTATTCCAAAATAGCTGCAATACGTAAAGAGAAGGGCATGATTAAATCAAATTCAATCATAACAGCTATTTAGTAATTGTAAAAGTGTCGTCATATAATATTTAATTTGTCCAGTAATTTCAGAAATAAGAGGATTTCAGTTTACTGAATGTATGTAATTTGATTGATTTTGTCCAGACTTCGTGATATTTCTTGATGAGAAAATTCATATATAGATGTAACCAAAATGGCATTGAGTGCCAGAACTTTCCTGTTCATACATCTTCCTCATATCACTCGCAAGATGACGATTCGCAGAAACAGAAAGAAAAGAAAAAACAAAGGATCAAACAGGAATACGTTTTCTTCTTGGAAAACATTCTTCTTGTCTTCATAATATATTTTACTCAGAAATATGTTTAGAATTCACAAAGAATGAATTAAAATAATTGAATTGGAGAAGTTCGTAAAAATAAAGCAAAATGGGAAATGTCATGAAATCGACGTTAAAATACATGTCACATAGACTAGAAACAAGACACGAATCAGAATTTTGAAAAAAACTATATTAAATGGAAATAGAAACTTGACCCCGAGTATTAGTGTTAATTGTTCACATGGGGCCATTGCGCACTCAGTTCAGTTTGCTTCTGCAGGTTGATATTAAAACTTTCAGATGACATTTTACTGGAATTAAGTACCACATATAGACTCTATAATCGAAGTAAATTAGTGACCAAGTCAAGAAAGCATTTATTTTTCATAATTGCTTTTGTATTAAAGTGATGACCAAATTCAATAACAAAAGAAATTTCATAATATAAATTTCACTTACAATCACGTTTGGTGTAACACTATCACTTCATGAATTTGAGAGATTTGATTCTTGGCGAATGTTACCGTCAATGTTCCTCTTACTGACAGTTTCTTTAAAAATGTTGAATTTGAAAAGTTTACATGACTGATGTTTTGGTTTTTGTAACTTGATTTTGACATTTGAAGTATCAATGTTGTACAAAAAAAGTCATTGCACTTACCATATATAATTTGAGATATGTTATTACAAAGTAACTGGCTTGTAGTTTTGCAAATTTAAGTTTTTGCAATTTTAGCAAAACCAGTGCGTGGGCCAGTAGTTTTTACAAAACTGAACGAAAAAAAAGCGAAGAGGAAGAGGCAAACTTATTGAATTGCCTGGAGAGCACATAGCTATAATCCATTAGAGTGAATTGTGTGATAAAGAAAAAGAAAAAAATGACGGATATCTTTTACACCTGTGGGCAGAATGAAATACGATCGGGGTCCCTGATTTATTGGTTCCGCTGGATGGCGATTCCAGTGTCATTTAGTTTGAAGTGTTTGTCATCCAAACCAAACAGAAAGATCATAATTGAGGAGATGTCATAATTCTAAGCATTTGTGACATTTGGAAGTCCCACAACTTGAGACTTTATTGATTATTGTTACATTTTCCTTACTTGTGTTTTTCCTATTTCACCTGTTAAAATTAGGTGATTTCGTCTACTTATTTGAATCAGATAATTGCTAAACCATTAGTGGAATCTACTATATCAGTTTAGAGCATTTTCAACTATATTTGGCTCAATTATCTGTGGATACTATAAATTAATTTTTAATTCGGATTTACTATCCAACATAGTAAATTAAACGCTGTACATGTCATTCTTGTCTAATTCATTTTGTTTAACAAACTTCAAAACCAAGAATAGGAAAAACGCGATTGTGTGAGATTTTTGAGCTACCTGACATGCTAAGCCAAATGTAATCGTGAGACCCCGAATGACCCAAAAGTATGTCTCACCTTAATACGAGTTTCTGTTAACACTTTCAAGGTATTCTTCAATATCGTTACATTACTGTATTGATTTGCCATGGCACATAATTACCGGAAAATGTACGAACTGTGAACTTGGTGTAAATTTATAACCAGTGAAACATTTCCGTTCACTTCTATTTTACTGGACCCACCAGGATGCTGGAAAATGCTTCTGTCACTTCCAAAAAAACCACCTTTGTCATAACTCTAACTGTACAACGAACCATAACCCTGTAACCCTTTAACCTTTAACCCTGTAATGTGAGAAAGGATGTATGTAAATGGGCATTCTGTTTTGGATGTCTTATAGAGTAGTGGAATTTCACTCAAGTCAAAATGTTACACAGTGAGCTAAATACTCTTCACGAATAGATCTATGATCATTCATGTGATCCAGAAAATCCTTCACCACACAATGTCGACAAAATAGGTAGGGTAATGAGCTTAAAGTTACGGCGAGTCTTTTACGAAGTAAGGGTTCGCCTAGTTCAGTGCATAGTGGGAGATGTTCTTTGGCTCTGAAGAGTGGTCTCTTCCAGGCCTCCGTGCAAAATTTGATCCGTTAGCCAAGGTGTTAGCTTGTCTGTTTCAAGAGGGTAATTAAGTAACTGTAACTTTATTTGATGTTATTAGAAATCATACCTTATAGAATTATGACTTTGTAGTTATTTTGGGATTAATTTTGACATAAACATAATTTCAAAATTTGACGCTAACCGCATCGATTTTTTCGGTGTGTTCTTGGAAGGCTAACCATTGGTTGGGGGGTACCCCAGTCCTGTCACTGGTCCTGTCCAAAGTCCTGTTCTAGGTCCTGACCGGGGGTTACCCCTACAGCCAGGACAGGAGATACCCCCAGGAACCGGGGCTACCCCTGGCCAGGACAGGGGTACCCCTCCCCCCAGCACATAGAACCAGGACGGTTGTGCGGCACGGGCGGTGTGCCTCTTGCGTTCACGCAGGAGGACTTTCTTGTTAACCTTTCCCTTGGCATTCTTCCAAGCAAAATTGCAAAACAATTTTTTAAACTTACACTAGAATTTCATCACAAGAAATTTGTGTTATTTTAATTTCGTTTACATCTAGTTCCACATTCTTTTGGTTTTGTCTTCTCCTACACGCAAAGAAATCGTGGAAAGAGACCACTTTTCAGACTTCAATGCATTTGTTGTACACAAAAACTGCGGGAAAATAAGAAAAAAGTCGGGTACTTGTTATTCTATAGGGCAATGTAGATTTTCTGATTACTTTCCTCGTGTTTCATGTTTGCTATTTCCTCTCCAAATCCAGTCCCTTTAGTACAGGTACAAACCCAGGAACCCAGCCTGTACTACATGAAAATGTAAAATATTAAATAAAAAATTTAAGCGAAGTAAGTGTAAAAAAAAATTGAGAGCCTCAGGGGGAAGGTTCGAACTCGTGAATTTGCACCTGATTTCACACTGTGTGATCAGATTTATGAACGGTACAACCTGACGCAGACTTCCCAAGAGGCCCAGAATGCTGACTCTGTGTCCTGCTGAAACAATAGACTACTGCCTTCACTTAGGAATGCATTGAGCATTCTGTTAAATATTCCTAAAAACCGCACTGATAATTATCATGGCAGAGATAATTTAAATTTAATTAATTTTCAAATTGTTATTGTCTGTGATGTTATGGAAGACGCGGTTGTAAATGTCACGCCATTGTTGAGAAATCAGACAATATGGAAGAATCAAGTCGTTTGTCTTTCCATAATACAGACACTCACGACGCAGTGTCAACTTGATTTGCCACTGTCTTTTCAAACAATTTCAGACACAATACCAGACCCAGTGGACAGAGCTATGATTGTCTCGTGGCATTCTCCATGTAAAATAGGAAAAGTCATGATATTCAAATAGTGTGAGAGTGATTTTGGAGCCTACCTATGTTTTAATGAATAAAACTAATCAAGCTTCCAAACATGTTTCTGTTCTGTCTATCTTGATCAAAATCAAACTAAAATTGGAAGAATCCATTCATAGCATGGATAAAACTGCCATTTACTTTTGATTCTTGTTTAAGATTTACTGTCCTGTTTTGTTAACCACTTAGCCACACTACAAAATATGAGCAAAGCATTACTAGAAATGAACTTAAAGTGGGCTATCCAATCATCTGCACGGACACTAATTGCAATGCTATTTTATTCATGGACACCCGAACAACGCATGGAACAATAGTACTCATTCGTCAATTACGACGCCATGTTTTACGTTCATTTCTAGTAATGTTGTGTAGTCCTTTGGCGAAAATACGGTCGGAAAAGTTCCTACATGAAACAAAAAAAATCCCACCAGCAAATGTTTTCCGCCAAAACGCGCTTTCATTATGGATCTAATTTTGTGACATTAGCTCATGCCCTACTTGTAAGATTGTGCTACAAAATTTACCTGCTGCACTCATAAGGTACACGACAAGTAAAATTTGAACTTAGTCAACTCCGTACCAAAGTGCATCTTCTCCAGTTTCCATTGTTTAGTTTTAGTTTACTACATTGGATTGTACTAAAATAACGCTCACGAGGAAGGAAGAGATAAAGGAGTAAAGAATTATTATAAAATGAAAAAAATACAGTACCTGCAGGGGTGCATGAAACCATTAAATTTTGAGTGTTTTGATATTTTAGTACAAAAAGAAACGTAAACCATAGTTTGCTTATCTTATTTCTAATACGCAAAACAGTCTATAGGACTTATTACCAAGTCAGGAAATGAAGTGTCAAGTTGTTCAGTTGCAAAACGCCTACAAAACATCATCAAGGTCAAATTATGTAGATCTACGTGAATATTTTTGATCGCATCCTTCCCTTATAAATCTCCGTTTGCCTCTTTTTATTCTTCATTTTCGGTTGCAAAAAACCTCCTTACTTTGAGGTATTTCCAAGAAAAAGCATTTAAAACTCCGAAAATCTGCATTCAACCAAAGGAAGAAACTTAGGTACAGGAGACGAAGCATCTTTGAAACTTTCATTTTTTCCATTGAACAGAAGACGGGCAGCCGTTTATCTTGTTCATTCCCCTACATGTTAATTAAGTTTACACTTCAATGTTAAACAGAAAGATGAAAATCAAACTTAATATGAGGGAATCTTTCGACTTTGGGTCTTAGTTTTATGTAACCGCCGGGCATCTCCCTCGAGCTTACTAACCAATAATCTGCGAGATCTATGCATCACATAAGGGCTGACATGTCTGAAACTGAGGTGCCATGATTTCTCTACCTTGGCAGACTAGTCATTTTCTCTTGGAACTTGCACAGTTACACCCTGAAGGAACAGCAAAAATTTCGGACTAAAACGATCATATCAGTCATTTCTGACTTATTAAAGCCAATGGGTGAATCTTTTCAATGATTTGCTCTTGTAAAATCTGCAAATATCACAGACATCTGAGCATCCACTTTGAAAAATTATTACTTAGTTTGAAAGGTTTATGTAGTGGGATTTTTGCCAAATACTATTTAAAGTAAATTGTACAAGGAATCAAAGAAAATTAAAATTTTGACTGAACACATCTTTTTTATTGATCAGTTATTTCTGACAGCTGAGCACAAACTAGTTCAAACCAGTTCAAACAGGTTTTATCGATCAATAATTTCTGACTCCTAATGTTACTACAGTATTGTGAAGCCCATTAAAGTCAGTAATTTCTGACACCTTGTCAGAAATTAGTGAAGAATATTGAAGTTGTCAGAATTACTGATTAGGCATTAGTCAGAATTTTCTGAGCATGTGCTAGTTTTTGTCATTTTTAACCTATTTCTAAATTGAAAACTTAAAATATGGCCACATCATTTGGGTCACAACACTAATATATAATTTTTATTGAAAGAATTAGTTTTGTAAGGGCACCAGTAGAGGCTACACCATTCAAAAACTGAAATTACCGTAGACTTACATTGTAAAGCCTTTGTCAGAAATTAGTGATATCTCCATTTTAGTCGGAAATTTTTGCTGTTCCTTCAGGGCTCAGTTAGGTTAGAATCAGCTCACAAGTATTGAACACCCTGTGATGGTTACTTCCTGTGGGTTTTCATGTGTTCCCAACATATGTGATCACAGCCACTGCTTTGCCATTACAAAAACAGTTACTTGAAGAAATAAAAATGTTATGATTGACTTTTTTCACACATTACTAGCAATCCTTAAAAATTACCTCATTTTAATATACAAATCTAGATAGTGCCTCTGCAGGGTACACAAATAGGTTGAACCCAATAGAAATGCTTTACTCAGTGAACCTCACTCGGTTTTGGTTCTCAGTTTGCTGATTTAAAATCTGTAAAACTCCGCGACAAAAAAAAACGAGTAAAAAGTTTCCAAACATGAGTATTGACACTGCAGGTGTGGGCTCAAACATACTTTTTGCAGTCGAGGTAATTCAATTTCTGTTCCCTTTTACAAAAACAATCCTACGCGAGAATCCTTCAAGAAAGATCAGTGAATAGGGAGATAGACATATACATAACAAGGTGAGATGAAAGATCTAGGAAACGAACGTGGATGAAAGATCTAGGAAAAGTAACTTTCATATTGAAATGTTGCCAAAATACGTTTAGATCTTTATGACATCAAAGCTTCAGAGGCCGATATGATAGATATTATTGTCATGTGTGAATTAAGACTACTTTCCTTTTCTTTGTTTCTTTTTTTCACCCATGTTCTTTGTTTCAGTTCCTCTTCCTTAAATTCACAAGTAATTCATGTGCTGTGAGACGGAATGAAAATACAAAATATTTAAACTTGTAAAAACAGAATAAAGCAACATAGAAAATGTGCAAGAAAAGTTGGGGTTTTTTGTACTAAATAAAATCCAAGTTGCAAATGGGGTTCACCATTTTGAAGGGTCACGAAAAATGTTTGCTTGGCTGCACTTGATTGATCAGGACACGGTTGATTGCACTAGGGGCCGGTAATTTTAGGGGCAAGCAGTGCTTGTAACACCTCACAACATCCATGTAATTAAGAAGAAGCCGTGTTCAAAATTGTACTTAATGATTACGATATGAAGTGGAAATAGTTTTTTACACGGTTAAGGTAAAAATATTTCATTGTTCACAAGGACATGAATTTTCATCAATCTGACGCTTACTACACGAACTGTCCGTTATTATTGATGGTGACATGTATGTAAATGTGTTAACTAGTTCTTTAGTAAACGTGTCAAGTCATACACTTTTACCTCAAGCTCGTATAATCTAAAATAAAATAGATTTCACTTTCAGTTTGCCATACATTATTTGTATTTATTAAAAAAGCTATAAAACTGACAGATACGATAAACTATTTTGTGTAATTATATCGGGGCAGAAATGCTTAAATAATTTCCTTTCAAGAAACGCGTCATTTACCAGTCTAGTTTTTCCGTTTTTGGTTTTGTTAAATTTGTCAAATTATTTTAAATATTGCTCTTCTTTATTAACAAATATGGGTATGATTTATGTACCTGTGTTAATTTGGAAATATATACCTGTGCTCAAAATTTCAGTGTACCAGTACTAATTACTACCATTATCCCATATTTACAATTACTGGTAGCAAAATAATTTAACAAATTCAGCAAATTTACCATGCAATTTTAAAACGGAAAAACTCAAGTGTGTGTGGCAGGTTGGCTGAGAGAGCAGAAAGTGAAGGCAATTGCTATTGCATAAACGTTCACACATAGGTAATTGAGTTTTCACGATAAGCAAATCTAACACATTTCTGTCAGATTATCTGATGGATCTAAAGTAACACAAAACAAAATAAATTTCATCAAAAATTGCCCCTAGTGGTATTTGAACCCACAACCTCTGGATAATCACTCTAATGCTCTGCCAACTGAGCAAAGTCACTATTTGGTTGTCTGTGTGAATTATTAAGGCCTTTATAAAGTCATGCTCTATTGATTCTAGAAATGAACAA
>JBCAUG010131889.1:0-20972 GCA_038406175.1 Haplosyllis leylae | reverse complement strand
GTCATGTGACCATTTTGGTCACATGTTGTAGAAATATACTCTGATTGGTTCCCGGGGAATTGAAACCTATTCCTGGTCACCCATTCCAGTCATTTCTGGACCAATCGAGGGTATAAATATTCAAACTTCCGGTTTGATAATGGCCAATGTTTGGAATCACTTGATTATAATAAGTAATTTCATTGGTGGAAAAAGTAAACCAGGTTGGAGGTATGTTCACTCCCATCAAATGTTTTCGTCCCGACATTGAACTTCGTTTCGAGGTAAACAAAGATACATGTGTCGTATCATCTGTGTACTCTAAATTTGGTATAAATAGCTGGAACTGGCGACAAGAGCAAACCACAACTTGATGGTCATTCTCAGAACGCAGATCTTCAATACTTGATAGATTTCTTCCACTTTGCTGCTGCAACCGAAAACACACCAAGATGACTCTGCATCTGAGAAATATTCAGAAGATCATCATCTTCAGTATGAAGCAGTTTGAGAGAGATATCAACCTTCTGAGGGCTGCAGCAGGCATAAGACAGCATGACATGGGCGTTTTGTGCGCTGACACCCAGTATGTCAACCAACTGCAGAAAGACATCAACAAGATCTCAGAACATGATGGACTCTTGGTCTTTCCATACAACGAGGTAATTTTTCTATTATTTATTTGAGAAAAAGAAATCAAGTGTGAGTATGTTAAAATTAAATTTCAGCTGTGTATCTATCATTTAGCAAAGTGTTTGGAAAGACCAGTGTTGACACACTACACAAATACTTTATTTTAAAACAATGTATTTGGTAACTTGGCCAATGGGAGTAAAATGATAAATTTGAGATTCCATTGCGAAAGCGTTTGATAAATTTACCGTTTCAACAACATCAATAACATGAACAATAAATTTTAGAAACCGTCACAACAAAATTGAAGTGAACAATTGCGTAGGTAGACAGCTGCCACCAGTACAATGCTATATATCTTACTTAACAAAAGAAATATTTTTAGACTCAATTGTGTATTGGGTGTTTTCATACTTTCATACCATATGTCCCACAGGCGTCATCGGAAAAATACTGGAGGTGTGTCAGGTTTTGACCAATCAGAACAAGCTTTGCGGACACACCTCACGCTATGTGTACTTTGTTTTGGGTTTTAGTCATAGAGTACAATGTATGAAATGAAGTGCTCAAAGTTCAGTCAAAACAGTCAGGTTTCCAACCATAAAAACTATTGACACTCATTTTATTGTGATAAAGATCTTTCTTTTTCTGAGAAAGAACTGTCAACAACATCCTTAAACTGAGCCGTGTATCCAGATAAAACCGATCGAATCTAAATTCCGCAAACATCTTATCATGTTTCAGTGGGAACATCCTGTATGTTTGCGAATGGAGACATCGAACGCATTATAATTTTTGCCCTTCAATTTACCCTTCTCACCTTGACCATAAATTTAGTTATTTACAATTAATAGAGTTTTCTTTTCCTCTATAATTTCAGAAATCTCTTTATTGGACTCCTGGTCAGATGCCAGCTCCAAAAGTGGAGTACAATCTCGGAGATATAATACTCGATATGCCGAAAGTGTACCAAACCAGCAAAGACGAATACCTCAACATTTATTCAATGATGACGGTAAGATTCATTCATACTTATTTGTAAATGGAATTTACTGTGTGATTTTTTTTTAAATAAACCAGCAAAAATAACCTGAGGCACTGTTCTTTGGATGATAAAATTATTATTATTTCTTTTTCTTTTTTCAGCTGATGACGACCAAAGGTATTTCTCAACTTATGGGGTCCACCGAGCCTGAGGCACTTTTCCGAAAAGAATGCGAAATCCTCAACAGATACAACCAACTGACAGGAGCTAATCTTGAGCCCTTCTACCCTGAAGCGTCAGCGCATCCACCACATGCACCACAGAAACAAGCCATAGCTTGAACCAAAGACTGTTTCAAAGACTTCACATAGCCATGTATTTCTCATTGGCTTACGTTGCGCAGTGACTGTTGACGACGACTGAAATTTTTGTGTCAAATTTAAATTGAGCAATTGTCGACTTTTTACTGAACAAGGTTCTATCGAAAATGCCAAGTCACTGTGACATTGACACCATAAAAGCGGTTGTTGTTCGGGAACTGTGTAGGTTTATGTAACTTTTACTGTAGTTCACTGCGGCCTAGTCACTAACTATTTTAGATAAATTGTATCACAAATAGTTGTCTGTAAATACGAGGGATTGTAGCCATTATGGCATTTATTATGGTGGGCGGACTTCATGAATACTTTTCTATGTCATTTTCAACGAGCAGCTATTGTAATTTTCACTTAATTGCAAATATAGTCTATGCAACATGTTTATAATGGTAAAATATAAATTTTAAATAAAAAGTTTCCAAACAGTACCTGTCTTTGGTTCGTCATGTCGTTAAAAAAAATCTGCAAGTAGTTCTCATAATGACGTCACAAATCCAGGGTCCTAAAAATAACTGAGGAAACACCTATTCCTTAAAGCATCCAAAATAAAAATTATCTCCAAGTACAGGAAATGTATTGGTTTCATACTGGTTAGTGGTCACTTTTCGTTAATTTATAATACTTTAAAGTGTATTGCAGCAATAAAATTGCTCATTTAATCATCCATAAAGATTAAAAAATTCCACTGCATGAAGTATTTCTTGTTGATATGTGGAGCACATAAAATTTCCACAGCTGTGTGAATTTGAAGAAATGCCAGTTATTTCGTTTTTCAGCTTCATTTAAGCTGATCAAAATGACATTATTGCTTAGAAATGTTCAGAACATTATCAAGTTTAATATTAAACAATTGGAAAGGGATGTTAACATAATACGGAGGGCTGCAAACGTCGAGGCATACGACCTGGGAATACTGTGTGCAAGCAATGAGTACATTCAGGATTTGAACTCAACCTACCGGAATAAAAATAAACCAACTGACATCTTATCGTTTCCCTTTCATGATGTAAGAAAGAATTGAAAACTTTATTTACCTTAGCTCGTAATTTCGCAAAAATTCCCAAAAATGCGAACACGAGGGTTTCGAACTGAACAATGCGAGTGCATGCAGTCATGGAGATCTACATAACCTTCGTGGTAGTTGAATATTTTTATCCAACGACATGTTATGGGCAACATTGTTTACATTAAACGATTAGCAGATGAAATGGATTTTTGGTCTTTCGCCGTTCCTTGCTCTGGTCCTTCCGACCCGGGGGGGGGGGTGGTTGGCTTGCGCGGGGAGAGGGGGTTGGGTGCCCCAAAATTCCTAACTGGCTCTCCTGCTCTGACCTTCCTAGCTGGCTCCTCCTGGACTGCGGGGGGGAGGGAGGTCCAATGCACTTTCCCATTGCATTATGGGATAAGTTCCTAGTGCCTCGTGGAACATGGACCACCCCCACCCCGTCCAATCCAAATCCTAAAAAGTAAAAGTGTAGTTTTGATTACATTTTGTGTTTGATGTTTTACCTCTTTGTTACACCACGACTCACAATATGTTTGTAGAAATCAGACTACTGGACTCCAGGGCAGCTGCCAAAGCCCAGGTTCGATGATGATATGAATATTGGAGACATCGTGATAGGCATGCCTTGTGTGTTCGAGAAATGCAAAAGAGAAAAAACCGATTTGAATGGAACTCTTGCTGTAAGATTTTTTAGCTTACCATAAAGTATTAGGAACCCGAACACTGAAAATTTATGAATGAGCCATTCGGAACTCAGAATATTCTAGTTCTCTTCCTATAGTTATCCATTATATAGATGTATATATTTGCAGGTACTTATTACTCACGGAATTTGCCACTTAATTGGTTACGAACACGACACAGAGGAACAGTTCAGGCTGATGTATGCTAAAGAATTAGACATTATCAACAAATTCAACCAGCAAACAGGTTCCAGCTTGGCGCCTATTTCTGATCCTCCTCTCTGCAAGGAAAATGAGTCATGATGCAGAAACAACTATTTTCTTCTTAGTTGTGTTACCAAAAACATTAAAAAGGATTTTAAAAGATCACACGATAGCAAATGCAAAGATCAGTGCAGGAATTTACACCAAAACGATTTCTCCTTAATTTTATTACAGAAAGTCTTCTTTTCAGTGGTTTTCCTTTAGTTGTTGACTTGTAACCCAGCGGCGGATCCAAGATCCCAAAAATCCAGATTTCATACATTTCTTCAGAAAATTCGCCATAAACTTTTTTTAAAAAAATATTTGGAGGACATATGTCCCTTTCGACATAGACTTGGTCTCAGGGTTACAACCCTGCTTCGAGAAATCCTGGATTTGCCACTGTAATCTTCAAACATTTATGTAAATTCTGCTGCTATACCCTCTTTTAGTTTGCTATGGACCTATCAAGGCATTGATGGTGTACGCTTTACTGTGTGGTACAATATTCCCGAATTTATTATTTGTTATATTATAATTGTACTGCAACACTGCTTGGGAATTTTCTAATTGTATTTTAATTTCGGATATGGTGCTTCATGAATTGATCTTCATTGCAAAGAAATGTTTTCAACAGCAATTAAGAGCCAAAATTTGTGTTCACTTGGTGCCAGTTGAACATGATCCCATGTTTTTGTGCTGATCGTAACGTCTTGTTTTTGTTTGCTAGTCAGTTAACGTACCCAATTGGTATGCTTTCAAGTTTGTTGTCGATTACACTGCTGGTCTTTACCGATTTTAACGTTCCAGTATCTTTAAGTTCACATTCGAGCTTGTGTTCCTTTTAGTTAAAATCAGTAAACCACGATGTAGAATGTATGGAAACTTTAGCCCAGTGTACCTTACAGTTGTGATGTGCTGCAGTTTTCTTCATGTGGCAACTATGATGGTTTTGTATAATACATTCATAAAAAACTATGAGTTTATTAGTGCCAATTGTTTACATAATCACAAGACCACTTCTGATGAAATAAATGAAGGTAAATTCTTTATTTTTACTCCAAGCTTTTGTGGTCTTTCAAAGTGATAAGCTGAGTTAGCATTTGTGATAACGTGTATGACCGCAGCAAAGTTAAGGGCAAATATATATATTTAAGCAAATTTATTCCACGATATTTTTTGAACACTTTTAAAATGACATTTCACAGGAAAGCCTTTGGCTTTTGGCAGAACCGTTAGTATGATATTGCAATTGATAGACACAGATTTATTATATTTTGAACGAAATATCCAATACAATTAATTCATAGCGATATCTGTTTTTCAAAATTTTACAAACATCTGTTTAAATGCCCGGTGACCATGTTATTTTTTACACTACAGAGCTAAAAATCTCAGAATCTACCCTTTTCATAACAATAGCACTGCCGTTCAGCCAACAGCTGGGCTTAAGTAGTAAGAAACAATCTTGACGCCGAAAGTATGCAAGGAAATCCAATGGATGGACTTTTTTGAGTGATCGATGTTATTTGTTTCCTTACACTGTTGCAGTCACATTTATAGATCCGCGACACTCAGAAAAAACAGGGACCGGATAGATGTTCATTTTCAACACTTTATTATTTTTCTACTTGGGTAAATTTTAACTGCGACAAATTGAAAGTGTTAGTTGAAAATGGTGAATTTAGATCCAAAGGTATGCAAGCAAGGCAGTCCAAGCAAAATAGTAAAAAAGTTCAAATTCGAACATTTAATAGACACAGAACTCTTTCAAGAGTTGGGAAAAATATTGTTTTCCCACTTTGATTTATTCAAGTTTTCAAGAAAAGATAAACGTGAAGTGATGTGATAATACCTCATGTTTGCATATTTTCTTGACAATTGTTCCAGTAAAAAACACTGTCCTTACAATGTCACAAGAAACAAGGTTTATATTGTTCATCAGAGACTTCAATTCAGTGGTGTATGTTAAAAAAAGTAGGCGAAAGTTTAAAGTTGGAATATTTAAATTTCAAGCTATGCAAATCTGTTTTTCAAATGTTATGCCAAACACTGTGAATCTACGTGTATCTTTTTTCTCCATCTCGTCTTCATGATTGATGAATATTCAAAAATCTTTGACACATTAAAACAAAACAATTCATTACATGATAACATAGTAGTATTTCAGTACAGTTTTGAAATTCATGTGCGGGACCTGTGGGTGCTTTTTTCAAAAGTTTCAAAATTAACTGATAGCGAAAAGGACGTGAGATCAGCAGTAAACTAAACATTACCATTTCTTGCGTCATGCACATACTTGTTCCAGGCACATGATGATCGGAATACTGATACATTACTGCTAACGAAATCTACTTGAATATATAAAAATCTAAAAGTACCGGCATGGGGTGTCTGGCTTATGTAAACTGTTCGATGAGCCTCCCACAGAATTTTCCAAAAAACAATTACATCTAGTATCTTCCTTTTTGGAACACAATGGACTGCTATCGGCTTTGGTGAATTTGAAAGTTTTTTGTTGTCCGAACTGAAAGCTTTCTTGATGCATTCAGGTTCAGTTTGAAATTATACATATTGAGTCAATAAAAAACACTGAATGGAGCTTGTCAATCCACAAAGTATATAAGTTTAAAATGATGCCCAAAAATATTTATTTTCCTTTTGAAAGTGGACAGCAACTTTTTGCATTTGGTATTTGTGCATTGGTTTCTTCATTGGCTCTGCTAATCTGGCTCAGAATTGGGGTTGCTGAAGGTGCAGTACTCAGAGGCTGCAGTAAAAACGTTTCAGAAGCAATGCTATCTCTGGCAATTCTGTGCTTGATTTGTTTGAGAAAAAACAGTGGCAAAATTGTCAGATATTTCTATTGCAACGAATACTCGTATGACTAGGAGACAATTTCAAAATATACTAAATATGACACGTACTTGAAGATGATTCGCATATGGACAAAGTAATTTGAATTTCTAGCAGAGTTTAATTGAAATAACATTTTGCCATCATAATCATTGATAGAGAATAAGGATTCCTGAAACATCACTTTCGTATTCTGCAGTCAACACGATATATGGATGTGAATACCTCTAGGTAAAAATTTAAAATTATTGTGGAATGGTTGAAATTCAGCGAGAAATATTTGGGAGTGAAAAGAAAACAGTAAATAGTTGGCAACGAATTGAACATGTAAGTCTACTGCTTGTTGTCCACCTGTAAATTCCTCGGTATGACAGCCTGTCTATTTCTCTGCTTGGTGCATATTGTAGAACAATAATATGATAAACACACTGTTTACACAAACTGGTGTTGTAAACACACAACTAATGCAATGTGGTCAGTTTCCAGCACACAGAAATTTCCCGACGTTCTGGTATTTACCTGGCCGTTCTCCACAAAATTTAGTTTGACTAAAAAAGAGAAAAGTAAAGGTTCAAGAAAGGATGGCAGAATTTCCTAAATTGAAAGATGCTGTTGTACTTTGTGAATTCTATGCCAATGAAGTACATACAAGAGTAAGGTGGGAAATAGTTTCCAATTTGATACACAACAAACAGACCAGGTAAATATTGACAATCCTTTGCTGAAAAAACATAGAAAGGAAACTGAACATTCCATATCCCCCAAGTGCCCTCAAAAAACTTCTTTGTAAATTTTATGAGGCTATATTATGCTTACCCTTTTTAGTACTGGAAACTATGCGGCATCATGAGGTTCCAACACAAAAGGTATGCGGTGATTGATAATAATAATAATGATCAACCATGCGAATTATGAATTGAACCCTTTTCACCTCATCCACCAGTAGAACTTACACTACAATGTTTTCCTTGTATGGCTTGAAGCATTGGTTGAGTGAGCAGATAGCTGAAAGATCCTTTCATCACACATTTTACCCTCACTTGTCCCAACATATGATTTTGTGCATTACACTACAACCACAATAATTACTGCATCATTGTGCGAGGTTCGTTTTTTTGTGCACTGACTTGTTAACGTGACATTTTACATTGAAGATGTGAAATTATCCTACGGCTTACTGCTCTTTTCATCATATAAGGCTTAAATTTACATTCTGACTGGTATACATCTCCTGCATTATGAAACACTGTTGGAGGTAAGTTTAACTGAATTGGTAATAAAAATGTGATCTATTTTTACACTGACTCTTTCAGTTATTCAGTCTCCATATATGGATGTAGTTGTGTATTTGAATTCGTGGCTATTTTTATTCAACCACAGGTAGCTGGAAATATGATACACGATGAGAGTAACACATGTTTTTAGGGCTTACAACAAAAGTAAGCATTCTAATGATATTCACGAACAATTGTTGAACTCGGAAAAAAACCATAAAATGACACACATTTGCTGAAAACCAACTAAAAAGGTTATCGAACCAAAGTGGAAAAACTGTGCAGCCGAAATACTGTATGATAATCCCCGATCTATTCCATTCACATCCTTCGTTTTTATGAGAAGTAAATAATTTAGCAATACGATTGCATGAATCTGCCATTACATTGCTTTTTGGCCATGTTCTCTGTTGTTAGACTAACAAAAAACCAAAGCTGGATGCTTCATTTGTGTACTTTATGTTCCCACCAGCAGAAGCTGTGCATAGTCAGAACACTTCTGGATAAGGAATTCCCAGTTATCACAGGAATGGACTTGTTCACATAAAATGCAACAAAGGATACATTTTAAAATTGCTTCACTATAATATTTAAGGCCATAAGATCGTAATCCTGGAGATTTATAAGGAGTGGTATTGGGCACTTCTTCCACGTGAAAGAACGTCAATGGATACTTGAGAAAATCAATAGTAAAGGCAGGAATTATCTTTGATGAAAGCATGACTGGATTTGCCTGAACTAGGTCATCGGCTGTTTGATCTCCGGATTACATGTTCATTTGATATGGGTTTGATTGAAAAGAGTAATATTGTCAATCACAAGTAATTATTTTATTCCTCAACTAGTTGTGTTGAAGAACAAATTGTAAAACTTGTCAGGACGCGTAAAAACTCATTTTGTGCACCAATAGAATCATTTAGTGAAATTAATTCAGTGGATAAAGATAGTGTTTACATTTTAATGAAATTACCTTCAACGGGCGAATTTATAAAGAAAAACAATACCTATATTTGACAAAAACATCGGATATAAACAAGGATTAAATTGGTCTTAAATCATTCGTGACTCATGATGGATGTTGTAGAAGAATTTTCATTTGAATCAGAACCACTTCCAACATCAGAATCAACTGATTTTCTCGCAATCACTTCTGATCAAGATGTTCCAGATGACAATGATGTACTTGATGTTGAAGGTATAAATCATCTGAGTTATGACAGTGTAGATGGATCTGTCACTCCAGATGTTGCAGCACTTTACAAGGCTGTAAGTAATCTGGATGTAAAAGCTGTGGAGACCATTGTAAAATCTGGAGTGGATGTCAACTGTACTGATACCAAGTTCAGGTACAGTATAGAAAAGCAATTACTACTAATTAAAGAAATTTGTATTTTGGAACTGGTTGTAGGTTACTTTTTGACAGTCGTATTTTTATCACAAACCAACCCTTTAAACAATCTCGCCTTATCCTTTTACAAAATGGGCGAAAAGTCTGACCAAATTTATCAGGACCGGTGAAATGTTTTCATTCACCCCCCCCCCATTCGTACGCCCCTGGGGGGCATACGAAATCAGAAATTCTGTTTTCATTCACCCCCCCCAGGGGTGTATGAATGTTGATTTCAATCACCCTGCCCTTGTGATGGTTAATCGCACTTTGTGATGGTTAACTGGATTGCATGACCGACTGTAAAAGTTTCGTGACCGACTGTAAGTTTTTTGTCAATACTGTAAGTTTTTACAGTCTGTCATGAAACTTACAGCTGCTGTCCTGTTAAACCTTATGTAAAAGTTTCATGGCCGACTATAAATGTTTCGTGACCGACTGTAAAAACTTACAGTCAGTCACGAAACTTTTACAGTCGGTCATGCAATCCGGTTAACCATCACATTGGGGGGCGTACGAAGAGAGGGGGGTGAATGAAAACGTTACACCGGCCATTCGTTTGGGAATGCACACATTGAATGACTTAAGTGAACTCAATCGCAACACTTCCATTAACAAAATCACACAATGGGAATTTGACCTTTTGCTTACTACTGTCTTTATACAGTAAGTCCGACAGTATTTGATAACCAAGTGACTTTGGCTTTTCCTGATGCTACTTTGTGTACGCCAGGATGCAGCACCAATTGAAGCTGCTTGTAATTTTTGACTGTTGATCGCTAAATATTTAGTCATGGAGTTCTCCGACAGATCGCAGTGCACTGTTAAGTAAAGGTTAACTTCTGGTTTGATTTACATCAGAACACTTGTATTTTTTAAGTCAAAATAACTCTATTTTTTTCCCCAACGAATGTCAATGAAAAACCACTTGCTTAAGAAATTTAGGGCTTTAATTCTTTGACCTCCAGTTGAAAAAAGAAGAGACACCTATATTTATGATATCCATTGTGAAATGTGTTACGGTGATATGTTTCAGATAAACTGTTCATCATAAACTTTGCAAAATTCTTATAGGCTGCCCAAACACTTCACATCAAGGAAAGCACAGAGAAGCTTTGGAGATCAAAATTATGCATGCAGCCCCGACTGAAGATAAATTGAAATCTTGCGCTGCTAGAGAACCTCTCATACACCAGAGATAAGCACATCTTCATCTTGCCTAGTACAGTGTCGCTTCTGAAGGGGCTAGAAGTGTCAATAGCTCGATGAAACCGTAATCCCCTAATTAAGGCGGTAGCAACACATGGGCCTCGGCCCCTTGTATGCCGCTAAAGCCGCGTAAGAGAAGACACGGCGTCCAAATTAACTCCTCTTGACGTATTGTAGCACTTTCGGCCCCTCCAGAAATTATTTTTGCCAAGCTGGGCCCATCAAGAGGGAGATTTGAAATTTAAATCTGCCATAAAAGCGGAATCCATCACGGGCGGAATCTTAAGGCAACAGAGCCAGTGTAGATTAGGGCTCAACCTTTCATTTAGTGCAGATGAGAATTGCTTTTGAGATATTTTTGCCAGTTGGGGAAATTGTTTATGTGTATTGATAATATTACCATAACGGGGAATTTCATTATTTGGAATTCCTGGGTGTAAATAACAGAGAAATTGAAATCCACTCGGTGGGTTGAATTCAAATGGAGCTCCTGACTTCTGTGCAGGCACATACTGATGATTTCATGCCCATTATTGAAAATAGCTGAAAAGTGCACTGTTTCCGGTATTTGTAATATTTTTTGATTACGCCAAATAATTTGCGCTTGTTTCAGTGTCAGGTGTGTGAAATATTACTTTTGAGTATCATTCAAGAACCTTAAATGAATTTTACTCAGACCAGTTCTCGAAAGATATGTCCATTAAACTGGTCCCTGTGAGGATTATGACGTAAAAATGATGTCACAGCATTCATCTGTCCGTTTGAATTTTATTCTCAGATCCACCCACCCTCCCAGTTTGCAAACGTCTCTTTTTATTATGTTTGAACGTAGCTGTGTGCTAGGGTAGTTATTACAGCAAAAAACCAGATGATATCACTTTGGCTATGGTGAAAGGAAATGGTCTTTCACATGGTTGATAGCCAGGGCATCAATTGATGCAGATCTTATCTTATTTTCCCGTGGGCCAGGTGGGCATACCCTATGGGATGCATGTTATTAATTTTTAATATGTTTCAAATATTTGCTTATTACATGTATTGTCCAAAAAATAAAATTCCACTGTGAGCTTCTCTTGAGTAAAATGGGAAATATTAAAGACTGTCAAGTAAATATGTACCATTCTACGAAAATGTGTAAATTTTCGGTACTCTCATGAAAACTATGGAAATATTCAAGTTTAAGTTTTGAAAAATAGCAGTTCATTACAGATTGGAAAGGATAACATCTCTTTCTACCATTTCAAGTCATAAATAAGTATTTAAACCATCTATTTCTGTCAAACAATGAATATTAAACTTGACATTCTACTCATTTTCATAGCCATTTGTTACAGAAAAAGTTCCAAAACTTTTCATAACATTGATTCAATGATAATTTTTTACTCTAATAATCATGTCAATTCTTTCAACAACATGCATGAAATATCATCTCCATCCATACTTACTGTTACAAATTAAAAAGTAATAATCTGGAGTATAGAAAGAAAGAAATATTTTTTCAAAGGAATCCCTTTGTAATTCGAAAATGTCTGTAACCACCTCTTCATTACGTTCATTCAAGATATAAACCTTGATTTCTTCCTCAAATAATTTCCCCCTGAAATCAAGTCTTACACATATTAATACCTAAACCTAAGCAAAACCTTGTCCATCTTCATAAACTTTCTGTATGGTCTGTACATTTCACAAAAGGCATTAATTCATACCATCACACTGTGTTCATGATCTTTAGCTTTGAAAGTGTTATGAAAAGAGTTTTTCATGGGAACAATACATTACACATTCAAAACTAAAGGTTATGAAATTTCTCTTGAAGACCCTGTCCTCTGCTGGTCTTTATACAGTGAAATATTCTGTCCAAAAGCTGTTATTGTGTCTGCTCATGTAAGAAAGGCATACAGACCAGGAAAGAGATAGTTTTTAAGAGAGATTTCATTACTTTCAGAGTTAGTAAGCATTGGCCTCGAAGGGCCAACACTTGAGTGAGACACAATCTGTCTCAGAGCTGTTATTGCTCCCTGTTTGTATGGACTTTCCAATGCACTTGAGTGTGAGTCTCAACGCTGTGTTCGATTGGAAACTCCTTATGAACAGGGAGCAATAACAGCTCTAAGACAGATTCTGTCACACTCAAGTGTTGGCCCTTTGAGGCCAAGACCAATGCTTACAAAGAACCTATAGCTAATCTTTTGGTATTTAATACAATTAATAGTGCCTAAATGTGGTTTGCAGTTCTCCACTGTCTTGTGAACATTTAAATTTCAATACATCATTTCAAGTTTTCATTCCAAGTTGAAGAAGATAAGAAATGTTAAAATTTAGGTATAGAAATAAGTTTTCAAGAACTTTTCATTACAGAGAAAATCCAGATTTCCAATGCTTGACCATCATGCTAGCCTTTCCAAAACTCTTCCAGTATGTTCTGAAAGCATCCTGAATGCATTGTGATGGAAAGCAAGATTAGACACATTTTTATAGAACTCATCATATATGAGCACAACTTATCTAAAAAAACAGCTTTTGAGACAGAATATTTCACTTAGGATTGATAGTAATTTATGGGAAAAAAATTGTATCACTGTTGGTCTCGGTTTCAGTCAGTGTGAATGTACACTTATCCTTGAAGGCCAATACATTCATATCACTATTCAGATTTTTCCTAATACCACTGTGTGTGTGTCTCCAATGTCTGGTGAGCATTTAAAATCAATACACAACCCAATCTTTTCACTGTATGACTGAGTAATGAAAATAGGAAATGTACAAATTTAGGTGTTGAAATAAGTTTTCAAGATTTTTTGTGGCACAAAAAATGCAGAAAAATCTACATTTTTACTGCTTTTCCATGATGCTTGAATTTCCAAAATGCTCCAGAACATTGTGAAAGTGTATTGAATTCATTGTGATGGGAAACTCAATTTGACACATTTTCATAGAACATGGTATATATGCATGAGCTCTCTCTCTGCTCATTTGGTCTGTATTCAGTGAAAAATTCTGTCCAGAATCTGTTCTTTTTGCTTGTTGTCTCTGCTCATGTGAATGTATTAGCCTTCCAGGACCAGCACACCCTCCTACAGTGAAATATTCTCTCAAAGCTCATATACAAATAACAGCTTTTACAAAATATTACTCTCATACAACACAAATGCTATACATTTTAAATATTTAAATAATAATGGCATTTTCCCTCAAATTATTGAAATATATACTTCCTTCTCTAGATCATGACATTTGGACTATTCCAAAACACATTCTAAATTATATAGAATTAATTGTAAAGATTTGGGTTTGCTCATCAGAACTTCTGAAGAAAACTCCTGTATTCGAGGAATTTACTTTGGCAGGAAATTTTGCAGTTGTTGAGTATTTCCTCAAGTCTTTAAAAGATAGGAAATATACCTCCTAGAAATGTGAAAATAACTTGATTTTAATTCTGTCCAATAATGCACACAAGAAATATTTTTCAAAATGTATTCTTAACATCTAGTAACATGTTTTAGCAGTTCACTTTGATAAACACATCTTCCACCAGGAACCTGGAATTACTAGGACAACTACAACAAAGATAATATTTTTAAAAAACTGTGTTGGGGTTTTCTAGAATATTTTTGACCTAAGATTTAAAGAATTATATTTACTGGAGTATGGTGTTTCAATTTTTTTTGGAATTATTTATGATCAAAGTAATTTTAGTCAAAGTTGTACTGCTTGGCACAACAATGCTGTCTACCTGGTTATCCGACTGTAAATGTGCATATTTTTTTTTTTGAAACTGTAAAAAAATGTGGGAATAAAACTCGCAGTTCAATAGCTGAGGATATTTCATGACTAATAGAGCTTGGACTCTGAATGATTTGTTTCTAATGTTTTGTCGTTGTCCTGTTGATGTTCACAACATTTTGGATATTGGATATGAAAATGTCCTGAAAAAGTAGTTTGTAATCCTGTAATACTAATTGTTTGTCATTAATTTATGCCAATCGACACAAATGATTTGTTTATTGGCTTATATTTTAGGCCACTTGGAAATGGAATTGAAGTGACCTTAATCTGATCAAATTGAATTAAATATTAGAAGTCCAAAATATAAAACGTAAAATGGCTGTGCGCTGGTCCCAGGAAATGGACGGCATCGATCAACGTATGGATATTTCGAGAATAAAGATCTTCACAATCATGAACAAATTTTTAAACCAGTCCTCCAACAACTGGCTTCTAACACAAGTAGCTTCAGTACCAGTGACATTTCAAATGTAATGCAATTATAACAAGAAAGCCAGCAGGCTTCATGCTGAGCTGTTTTGGTGTCGTTCCCATGTGGGAATGACCAAACTTGTCGTTCCCTCCCCAAATCTCACTGTAAAGTCATGTGACCACCCCTCTCAGCCAATCAGAGGCTCCATTCTCTCAAATCTCTCAAATCTTGCCAGATATTGTGAGATTTCACCCAAAAATATTTCCCATTTAAAGACCAAAGCTGCTTAAACAGCTCTGCTAAAAATGAGGCGCCCCTGAACTGGGTCTCAAGATGGTCCCCGTACATTAGTAACTCATTTCTTAACCCTACCTCCCTCCACCAGACATGTGGGACTTTGTCGTTTTTGAGCTCAGGAACAAAACTTTAAAAGTTGGTCAACAACCCCCATACGACCACATCCAGTACCATTTCAAAGTTTTGTTGATCAAAAGAAGTTGGAAAGTATGTCAACCACCCCCCCCCCCTCCACCACCACCACCAGTATCCTTTCAAAGTTTTGTCACAGATTTGCAATATACATACAGACCAAAGCATGTCGCTCACAATGTGGTCCCCCTGGCGGATAAATAAAACCATTTTGAAAATGTTGACACAACTTGAAAGTTGCCGAAGCCACAGACATTGAAAGACCAAATTGTAAAGGCCTCTTAAAACTGAAATTGTACGTTTATTCCCCTGGCCGTGTTCTTCTATTCCTCACTTCGGGATTACTTTGAAAGGTTCTATAAAAAATTATCATCTCTCATCAAAATTATTTTGAAAGGTTTGTGTAGTGGGATTTTTTGCCATTTAAAGTTAACTGTGTAGGGAATCAAACAGAATTTAAATTTTGTTTGACTACATCTTTTTTTTATTGATCAGTAATTTCTGACAACTGAGCACAAACTAGTTCACACCAGTTCAAACAGGTTTTATCAATCAGTAATCTCTGACTCTCCTAATGTTACTGTTACAAAACCCATTAAAGTCAGTAATTTCTGACACCATATCAGAAATAACTGAAGAAAATATCACTTGTCAGAGTTACTGATTGGGCATTGGTCAGAATTTTCTGAGCATGTGCCTGTTTTTGTCATGTTTAAATGTAGTCTGGTATGAATGGCGTAAATGTCCTGTCTCTTGTCTAGTTTTAGACCATCTTCACTACTGTATATTACTAAAATTTTACATTTTCTTGCAGAAAACTATTTTACATTTATAAATTCGACAGCGTAACTAGAAGAAATCGCAAATGATATTGTAACAAACAGAAAGTATTACAGTAGTTCGAGGACTGTTCAAACGGTTGAAGTATTTTTTGTCGCTTTATGAAACTGTAGTGCTTCGTTTCTTGTCAAAAGAAATCATTTCTTCTCTGTCTCTGCAGATTCCCCATTGATTTGATTCTTGTAACTTTTCTTATTTTTACATCATGCTTTGCAACAGAGAATCTTTGTGCATCACTAATTTACTGATAATTACTTCTGATTTCCTTTAATGTTTCCTTTCCTTCTTAAGTTGATTTAGTAAATGCCAATCTAAAGAGATTTCTTTTGAAAGAGATCATGTAATGAAAGGTCTTCTTTGTAGAAAGCTTTCCCTCTTCTTGTGCACATTATTCTCAAGCACGTATTCCATTCCACCCTTATTGTCTTAGCCATTCTGGATTCGAGTGACATTGCTTTAACCTCCGTTGATAATTCCGGGGGATGAAATCATTCATGAATAAGGAAAACTGGATCGCCACAGGCCCTCTTCTCTGTTAAAAGCCAAATCGTCATAACTTTGACCGTAATAGGCATACTTTGTGCAATTGCTAAACCATTATGGAGCCAATTTGCTGAGATTGAAACACGCTTGTTGCTGATGTGAAAAGCCAAAGGAATTAATGATGCCAAGGTTTCCCCTCCTTTCTACGAATTTCAAAAGCGCGGAGAACTTGTTATTCTGTGTTAGGATAATGGTCTTGCTTGTGAGCAATTGTTTGCCTTTAGTTGGACATCTTCCGACCAAGGAAAAAAGCTTGCCAAGAAGAGATGCTTTTCAATTGTTCTGACACCAAAATTGCTTTTTAATACCTGATCATCTGAATAAAAATGACCTGACACGTGTGCGCTTTTTTCTTGGTGCTGAATGAATATTAAATTAGGTGCTTTACTTTTAATTAACTTTTACCGTACATTCTTAGTTTGTTGAAACTGATGAGGAATTTAAATCATTATTTGCTTTTAGTTTAAAATTAGGTCGCAAATCGAATGGGGTAACCGTTGAGTAGTCATAGCCAGAAGCCTGTTTTTATTACTAAGCAGTTGGTTGCCTTCCAGTAATGCGTTGTTTCTGAATTGCATTACCCAACAAACAAGAAAAAGTTCCACGGTAAAAAGTGATAAAGAAAAGTGCAAAATTACATTAGAGATTTCAATATTTTCACTTTAGAAAAGTAACTTCCCCACATACAATGTATCATAGTTTGTGGCTGTAGGCTGAAAAGCAAACTAATTGAATTTTCGGCTCTGATTTGAAAGACATTCAGGGACTAGATAGATTCATCTGGCATAAGTGTTGACGGCGAATGAGTTTGCAATAAGCGAGAGTGGCTTCCTCACTATTCATAAGAAGCCATTGCATTGACGTGGCCCGTCAGCTTTAATTCGATTTTCGCCGCCAGGAAATGTGGAATATGACTTTCAATTGATCTGATTAAGCCGGCGGCTTGCTTGCTAGCATCCCATCATTTCTCAGTTAACTTCGTTAGGTGTCCCGTGATGGGAACAAATTGTATCTTCCTTATCAAATCAAGCAAGGCGATAACTGACTTTTGTGTGCCTTTCTCCTATTTGAGCTCGCCCAGGCTTTCTTCGCAAAGCCTTTCACTGGGCCCCACTTCATTATGCCTGCTGAATGCTTAATAATCTTTGCGCTAGTAATCAGAAGGTTGGGAGATGGACGGCTGATTTACTGCACAAATTTGATCAGGGCTTTGATTGTCATTGATCGATCAAACCTCTCCATCAAGCCCAAAGCCCCCTCTTCTTTCTTCCTTCTCTGTCCGTTGACTAATAAACTCACCTCCCGAAGAAAAAAATTTGTAAAGCGACTGTTCTGCTTTTGAAGATAGAATCTGAGGCAAAGGAGACGATGTATTTGTGGTTTTTCTGTACATCACGATCCTTTCTGTAACTTTAAGGCTCTTTATTCTTGGTGAAGATGCTGGTGAAATCGCAAAACATAATTTTGAGTGTCGATATATTAACTGTTGACTATGTCATCAACGACAAAAAGAGGAACAAGTCATTGATGTCGTGGAATTGATTTCTGTTTCATTCCTTCTGAACTTGTGTAAGAAATAGGAAAGAGGTGCTATTACGCTGTGCCAGTTTTTAATTTTTGAAACCCTTGTACATTAGTGAAATTACCTGTGCGATCTATTTTTACATTCGAGTCCTGTCCAAATATTACAGAAATATACAGATACCATCTTTCTCGCCGCGTCAACATCAAAAGAGAGATTGCCGTTTTAAAACATCTTTAGTTCAAGCGTCAGTGACCTGTCTTTCACATCACTCATCTCAGTGTTGAGTCACCTTCAAGCAGGACTTGAGAAAGTGGCATAACACATGTAACATTTTCTATGAGATTCTGAAGTGGTTATTGAAAAGTAGGCTCTTGTCAGTTAGAAGTAGATCTCTTAGCCAAGCTGGTTTGGAACTTGTCAGTGGTAAATCACACCTGAGGCCTGCCTTCTTCGTCTCCTTGATTACAGCCGCTCTTTTTGAGGGGAGAATTTAGAGGTAACTCGAGGCGTTAGTACTGCACATCATATGCATTGTCCTTGGATGTTTTATTTTTTTAAAATAAACCAGCTAGATGCTAAAAAGATCACCACCCATGCAGTGTAAGGAAATTAATCTCAGATGAAAATTACCATCATACATGCTAAAGAAAGAAATGCAGTCTATCTTACGCATTGTCGTTTTGAGTGAATATCACTTGGAGTGAATATGGTTTTGGAAAGTTGTAGTTATATTTAGAAATTGGTTCAGTACTTAAAAGTAATTACAATAAAACCTAAATAAGAGAAGCCATGACGAAGATGACTAAATAATGACTAAATAGATTTAGATCTAAATGACACTACAAACACAAATAAAGCAAAGACTACTAAAACAAGACAAAACAAGAATGCTTTTCAGTTGGCGTACCGTACGTCTACGCAAGACATAAATCACAAAAACATTTATAGTATGCAGATAATTGATTTCCTTTAATTTGACCTTGAAATTGACTTTGACCTTCAGATGACCTTGTCCATTTAAGTAAGTTTTGGTGAAATACAAGCACACAGAAGTAAATGTTAGGTAAATTATGTCATATTTTCACTTTACTTTGACCTTAACCCAATGACCTTTATACTCAAAGTTGACCTAGATATGTTAAATATGTATCTGTACTGAAAACGAAATTCCTAGGTACAGTGGTTCAACAGTTACAGCCCAAAGAGCCAGAGCCAGACACACAGACCGGATTGAAATTATTAGCTATCCGTAACAAAGATGAAAATGATAAAGATATTACAAACTGAGAAAATACCAAAAAGATTAAGTTTAAATGTGTAAATATTTAGTAAATGGCACAACATAATAATTTTAAAAATAACAAAGATGAGAGCAACATAGACTATAATGAAGACTAACAAAGATGCCACAACATCAAAGACATATATAAGAGAAGGCAAGACAAAAAATTAATACTAAGTAGATTTAAATGATACAACAAACAGGGGAGCGGTAGGGGACGAGCCTCCTTCCTGCCTGGTTCTTCCTGACTTGTCCTTCCCCCCTGGTTCTTCCTGACTGGAGACTGGGTTTGGAGTGACGCCAGGAGGACTGTTACAATGCATCATAGGATAAATAGGTTCCCAGTGCATTATGGGATAGGTACCTACCCTTCGTGGACAGATGGACATGTACAAGTTGTGTCAACCAAAAACATTATCTTCCCAGGTAAAAACAGGGCGGGTAAATATGTTCAAAGGACCGGCCTTCTGTTAGTACTGATAATACATAAAATAAGATTTACATGCAGAATATAAATTCGTGTCCATCTGAAAATGGTTTCAAACCAAAATATATTTACAAGTCTTTCCAAGTGTTGACAACTAAAATATTTGCAACTGTGATGATAATTTTAATTTTTTTTTCTAATTGAAAATACTAAACTTGCTACTCAAGAATTTATTGAATGAAACTAAATATGGTTATTCAGGAAATGCAAACTTTATTTTCCTTGAAAGAAGTTTAAATGTAGAAATTAGTGTCCACATACATGCACAAGTGGCAACAACTATTGACAAAATCTAAGAAATCAGCAGTGCAAACTACTTGTGTTACCAAAATGTTCAATATCATCATCTTTGGACAAATTACTAAAATATTAACGACGTTGCTTCCTTGGACGTTGTATCCTTGGACGTTGCAAAGCTGGCACGTAAAATGACGTCATGACAGCATTCTGTGCAAAGACATACAGGTCTGTTTCTGTTAATTCGAACGCGGTTAATTCGAAGTTTCGCTTAATTCAAACTATTCCCTCAATCTTTGGCAAAGTCCCTATCTCTCCCATGTTAAAAATTACTGTTAATTTGAACACGGTTAGTTCGAAATTCTATTGATCAAAGCCACTTTAAGGACTAACCTAGTTGAAAGTAACAGTAAATCAAAGTTTTGGAGCCATTTAATTTGAAGTTTGGTGTAATTCGAAAAAATTTGAATATTTTGAATTAGATCTTATCTTGTTAATCAAAACCACTGTACAAACAGTGCCTAATTGATATTTGCTTTGAAGTCCTTTCCACTCTATCAACTCAGATTCAATTGTTTAGTGTCAACAAATGCTTGTTATTTCCACTCTTTCGACAAATAAAAGCCAATTTTAAGAATATCTTTGTTTGTTCAATGCTGCATAACCCTTGTATGCCAGTGGTCCCTCGCCTTGGTCAACACACTGTAGGTTAACATTACAAGCTAGAGCAGGTGCACCTACAGCGGGTAACTTTTTGACCCCCCTTCCAAATCTCCAGGTTTTTCCAGGAATCATTCAC
>JBCAUG010131778.1:0-20973 GCA_038406175.1 Haplosyllis leylae | reverse complement strand
TTATTTGACAATGAATTCTTAGTCAATGTGAAAACAGAACCAGAGGACGATACTGTATGGATTAACCCAACAAATAGGGTAATTGGAGAACTGCTACTCCATCTGGAAAGCATAACGAAAGAATTGAAACAGGAATTAATTGATACCACAGCCAGTAGTATTCTGGACAAACATTCCTCTAGTTGTGAACTCACAAAGTTTGTAACCACGAACATGCTCCAAAATATTCGGATAGGAGATGTATTCTTGATGCAGACACGGTCTCCTCTCAACCAGTGCCAGACATGCCTTTGATGCCTACTTTGGATACTGTACAAGATGACACCTTAGAGTATGAGTATGGAAAACCGGTACCAATAGTATCAACAACATTGGTGACCTCTGAAAACACAATAACCATCGAACCAACATTCAGTGATACTCAAAGTAATGAAGATACTATAAGCTATCTCAGTGATCCCAGTGTATTATGTGGGGAAACCACAGCACAATTGGACACACCACTATGCATGGTAACAGAACCCAGCTGAGAACATAGTGTATCAACTGATGTGCCAAATGTATCAGAACACAGTGAAACAATCAGGGTGCAACCTCTGGCACAAAGCAGCCCCAGAAGAGTCGAACCACTACCAAATATATCTGAAGTTCCTCATGGTGTGATTGCCACATCAAATGAAAGGACCTCCTCAGATGCAGTAGAAACACAACCCATGGTAGACAATACAGTACGGGAGGTAACGAATACGCAGCCACCAGCATTACATGAGGTAACAAACTGAACGGATGAGTCAAGCAATGACTCAACCAAGGAAACCCCTTCGATGTGCATAATGGCTGATACAAGCACTGTCAATCCTGATACAGGAAGTAGCACCATCAGTTACGCGGACATAATGTCCAAAACACTTAGTGTCTCCCTGACCAGATTAGATGCAGAATCTGAATTGTCAAGTAGCATTACTCGTGGCAGCACGGAGTCAAGAAAAGGAACAAGTCAAAGTACGGAATCAATAACGAAAACCTTAAGCATATCACTAACCAGAATTGATGACAAAGAGGAAAGTGAACAAGACACTAGTAGCAGTCTTGACATGCCATCCAAGAAACGCAAAGCCAGCAAATTAAGGCGCCTTCGTAAGCCGTCTTCAGCCCCAATAGCTGCCCAAAAAATGATCCAGAGCAACAGGGCAAACAGACAGCCAAGATATAGTACATTACAAACTTATGTACTGAGGCCGAGAATTTGTAAACCTGATGTGAACTACTCATTGGATGAAACTGAAATATACAGTACACCTGATACACTTAAAACAACACACAAAGAAAAACCTGTGAGGAAGTCAGAGGACGTGAGACCTATGAAAAAGGCCACATTTAGGTTTAGAACTTACAGACTGAAATATCATAAGGACCAGGATCTGCAATGTAAGTTGAAAAGACGCTCATTCCGCTGTGATCTTTGTGGAGACAAGTTCTCATCTGTAAAAGCAATAAATACTCACTTTAGGAGTACACACAATGCTCTACAGTGTCCGGACTGTGACAAATCCTTCAACAATCCCTTCTCACTCAAAAAACACCAATATGAACATAAGGAAAAGGAATTCCATTGTGCTTATTGTGAGATGTCATTTCCATTCAAATCACAGAGAGATGACCATGCCAACAAACATAATGCAGCAATACGGTTCTTCTGTGATAGACCTAAATGCCAGTCTTCATTCGGAAGGGAGAGGGACCTTAAAAAGCACCTTAAAGAGCATGATAGTGCACCGATAAAATGTGACTTCTGTGACTATAGTCACGTGGACATAAGGAATGTGAGACAGCATAGCCGTGTGCATTCGGATGTAAAACCCTATCCCTGTAGCAGATGTGGTCGCAAATTTCGATTTGCAAGCCAACGTACAAGACACAAATGTGCCAAGAAGTAGACGGAGAATATTGTGCACAATACTGATCACCTATAGTGTTTTCTGAGAACTGTAATCAACACTATGCGTGGCAACACCACCATTATATTTTAACCTTGTTCATTCTAACTGAATGTTGTAAGTTGGAGATTGTTTTTCTTATACTTATTGTTACTATGTGCGGTAACAGATTAGTCTATATTGACTTATGAAAATTGAAGGACTATCATCACTATGCGTGGTAACAACACTACTTATACAGAACTGTAGTCATTTCACTATGCATCGTAACCAGATGACTATGCCCACTTGCGTAGATCTGAACATATACACGAGAACTGTAGGACTATCATCACTATGCGTGGTAACATCGCTACTTATACAGAACTGTATTCGTTTTTCACTATGTGTGGTAACCGGATGACTATATCCATTTGCATAGATCAGAACATGCCCTCCATTATGCGTGGAAACAACACCTGCTATCTTTATAATAACACGCATGGTAACGAAAATCAAGAGTATATACTAAAAGACAAAGTAAAAGGATACTTTAGTATAAACATTGTTTATTAAAATAAGCTCGTTATTGTACCGTCTATTACAATTAACCACGAAAATATTTCTTTCAGTGTTTCAAACCAGTTAAACATTGCGTTGCAAGTGTTTACTTAAAAGTGTTGCTTAAAGTTGCTCACTTTAACCGCTCGTAATTTTCAACTTTTTACCAATAGAACTTATGACCACTGTTGTATTTATATTCATCTCTTCATCAGCACTCATTATTACCATTATTTTTGATATCTTGAATAACTATATAAAAATGGTTTATAAAACAACAAGTGTAAAAGAAAAGATGTATGTAATGCTACGGCATATAGTCAACTCTGACTTATTGTAACACCAGTGTACTTATATTTAGAAATATGATAGTACGACCGTAAATGTTAAAGGTAAATGATTCGACATGAAAACTACAAGAAACATGTATACAAGTACTGAATAAATTATTATTATTATTATTAAATCCAAGCATTAGAGAGAGCCAGCAGTCACTTCAAATTTTGACCGTACAAAAAGCTTTGAATTTTTACCGCCCGTGTACGTAGTATGAGGGAAGGTACTGTTTTCAAAGTAGTTTGTCTATCCATGAGGGGGGGTACCCCAGTAAGGTCCAGGTCCAGCAGGAGGGGGAACAGGGGGTACCCAAGCCAGGGGGTACCCAAGCCATGGAGGTACCCAAGCCAGGTGTATCTGGGAGAGTACCCAAGCCAGGTCCAGCCAGAGGGGTATCCAGGCTGGGGTACCTCCCAGTTGGGATGGGGCACCCCCAGCTGGGATAGGGTACCCCCTGGTTGGGATGGGGTACCCCCCCGCCCCGGGGATAGGACAACACACGGCGGGCGGTATGCCTCTTGCGTTCAAGCAGGAGGACTTTCTTGTATTGTACTAGCTTTCGCTGAAAAGCAATATTCCTGCTCTGAAAAGCGGAAAGTTTTCATGACAAGCTGCAATAAAACAATTATCCCGGTTCTTATATCTCATTTCCTTTTAAGGTTTTATGTCTCTTGAGATGACTATGACTTAATGCGACCTTCTTACTAAACTGCCCTACCTGTCATTTATGAAGAGAAAACAAAAGCCATTACATAGTTGGGCTGACGAACGAAGAAAGGCCGACGAAGACGTCAGACATGAGTACGTTTAGTCCTTGAACACAAGAATTAAATGTCCGTTCACACGAAAACTGCGTCAACGACAAACTTTTAAAGATGGGAATGAAAATTTAATATTTTTATAACTTTTGACCTCAGCAATTTGGGGCACGGTAAGAAATGTTCAGCAAAAGGCATCATAAAAAATTTGTGGATTTCAGACAAGAAGACCTTCTGCACCTTTCCTACGTGCCAGATTTTCTTCAATTTCTTGCAGTTTTTCGGAAATTTTGGCAAAATATTAAACTAGCGCTAAATCCAAAATGCTTTTGTCATCCTATGGGGAATCCTGTATCAGCACCCTGGGCTCCAAATGTAAGAAAGACTTGGCATTGGAAGAAACTGGAGGAGTTAAGTTTCAATCCTCTATGAGAGAACAACATCATCAATAAGATTATCTGAAGATTCAAGCTGTCATATTTATTATGCTCAATCTGGAGAAAGTGGAGGCATGCATGTGATATTGTGCACCAGATGTTTGCAAATTGTTCTGGTCGCACGGGACCCAAAGCGTGATGAATGGCCGATAATGAGTGAAAGTGCTTGCTAAATGTTCCCCAGTGAATCATGGCTTCTCTTCCCTGTTATTATGTTCTTTAACTACAGGTGACTTATCATCCTTGACATCAGTCTGTAAAACACTCTTCTCTGGATGATGAAACACTCCCCATCGAAGACAAACCACTCTCAGGTATTGATGGTGCCTAAGGCAGGATTTAAGATCATTTTACCAAATAGGGCTGCAATAAGATAAGAAGATGATTGCCTTATTATTTACTTCACATTGCATGCACTGTAATTAACTTTAATGATATCATTAGATCTGATTAATGCACAATTTGGACTCTGACTGTGCCATATTGAAGATCAATATGTACCAAAGGCTCATGGCCTTGCAAAAAGGGTTATCATGGAGAGATTAAAAGGTGACAAATATAACTTCCGAACTGCACATAGCTCTTTGAGTAATGGGATTCAATACGTTCTGAAGACTTTTGGCACAGGACAAAAAGATACATGATGTGAAATAATTTTTGATCATGAAGAACTGTTGCTCTCAATAATTGCCTTACACAAAACATCACATTTTACCGGAAATAAGCAGTGAAATTTTAAACCACAAGCTTTGACACAGTTCTTCAAAAATGGAGATTAAATGGCAAATTTATGGTTGATCAAAAAGGATATTTGAAAATTTGTCAACAATATCAGAGACCAATTGCCATGTTTGATTTCCCTAAATATCTTGACCCATTCCCTATAATGGAGTTTGAATTGTACTTGAAATTTTCTTTGCATTCAAAAAAAATGCTCTTGTGATCTTCACTGTATTTGAAATATAATTCTCTTTGGTTATACAAAATTACCCTCGGTAGCTTCATTGCCAATAACCTTCAAAATGTGTGGTAAGACAGTTGATGCTATTCCTGTGCAGTTCTGATCTATTGATTGTGCAGTGTCATATCCCCTCATTGTGTGTAACCATGGCTCACAAAGCCTGGGGAAATGTTTTAATAAGCAATATCTCCCATTTAGTGGGCAAACAATTCTGTAATATTGTAACTCTGGCTAAAAGGATGGCTTCTATGCTGACTACTAATGTAAGCTCTGACAGAGAAATGAGCAAGAGTTAAACAATGTCACTTCTGCATATGGTATTCAGACTGCAGCCAATGTAATTGACAATAATGTTTGATGCACTGAGGTCCTGCCTTTAAGTATTCAGACAACAATAACATGAATATTGGTTCCTGATGTCTAATGTCTAGGAATAACTGCTGTCTCAAAATACAGGAGACAATGTCACATTTCATGTCGACAAGATTGGCATTGATAATACCTTCTTTTAAAAACTTTCATTCTAGTGAAATGAAAAGAGATTCTAGTGGAATGAAAAATCTGTCACTGTTTTTATGGACCTTATTTTAATATTAAGTAAAATAAAGATTTTCAAAGAGAGATTTTTGCCTGCGCCAAAAAAGTAAGGCGCACCCAGGAAGACCTTACGCTGGATTCCAGCGCCAATGTATTGGAACCTAGCCGCAGGTGACCCCTGACTTTAATGACGTAATTTTTGTAGTCCAAGATCTGTGACCTGCACAATATTACATATGTAAGGCTGGCAACTCAGGCTAAATTTTTTACCAGAATTCTGGTAAAATTTTGACATTCTATCCCATCATGCATGGCGGAAACCAAAGTAGATCAGAGGTCTTCTGCGTCACCCCCGAGGCAAGGCGGAGAGGGGAAGGGACGTGGAGTATCAGCGCAGGAAGACCCGTGATGAAGCCAAGATTCTTGAAGGGATTTAACCCAAGAGATCCTGATGTTCAATCTGCCAAAATTTTCCCCAAAAGTTATGCAATTACAGAATTTTTACTGCAAATTCGATCACAGTAGTATCATCTCTCAGTATAACTAAATGACACTAACCCTGCGCACTGATGCCAAACCACGTATTGTTTGTGTGTGCTTGGTAAAGCATATGCTTATATTATCACCCAATCACAGAATGTACACATCAACTCGTGTAAGACACACGCTCCATTATCCCTGCCATAAAAACGCCGCTGAATAATATTTGGCATGGAGAATTGAAGTTGAGCTCTCCCACGGTAAAACATGCAAGCCTTAACAGTCTAGTGAAAGGAACTCAGAAACTGGAAAAACAGCAGCGTGTGTTCAGAGTGGGTGGCTATTGTATCGCAAGTACCAAAGATCTTTAGCAACTTGTGAACTACCCTTCAAAGAACTGTAGAACACTGTGTCTTGGACACCATCACCATTCATTCACCTCCATAGACTTCTTTTCTTTTTAGGAAACAAATGGTAAAATATACAGTCTGATTCATCACCATTCACTTTAGATTGTCAAACTGAACAAAATTTCCATGAATAGGGGTCACAAGGCTCTTCACAAGGAGACTTGCATGGTGGTGACAAGAACTCAGAGAACATGTGTTTTCATGAAGTGCCTTGCTGAAGTCTGGAGTAGACTCTGCTTCTCTGTGGGACCTGCACTGGGTCTTGTAAGTCATTGTCATCAAGTAGGCGATTCTCACGTTCTGAGCATCAACTTTCCATCCAGAGTAAACAGCTCTTTCATTACCTCTGATAAAACGCAACTTACAGAGGCACGACCTCAGCAACACCGAACAAGTGTATCGCCGATTGTTCCTAATAATTAACCGCCATAGACACTGTATCAAAAGAACATATTGCTTCTGTTTGCCTTTCAATTGGGTACAGTTTTCTCCATTAGGTGTCGTGCATTTGTTTTTGCCGTTTCTGCATAAAGGATTTAGGCGTTATCAAAACTTGTCAATTTTTTTGGAACAATCAGATTACAGCAGTGAATAAAACCACATTTTTATTGAAAAAATTAAAAACCGGATTAGCTGTACAGTGTTCAATTTTTGTACCATAGAGGGCAAACAGAAAATTCGAGCAAAAGTTACATAATTTATGGATATGTGTGCCCAAATGTAAAGAGATAGTTCCTCTGTCTTTCTCCAACAAGAAAACCAGAACACACTATCAGCACAATCAGGGTTTGTTTTACGAAGTTGTGTGCAAGCTGATATTTTGAAAACTAGCACTTTCAGTACAAGAAATTCACTAACCAATTGATTGTATTAGTAATTATAGTTCTCTACAAGTGTCCAGTGAGTTGAAAAATTAGAACAGTCATAACAAAAGGCTGGAAAAAGAATGACAGGATTTCCTAGAAGGAAATGAGAAGAACAAGAATTTTCCCACACACCGCCCTTCTAGGTCATTTCCATGACAATGCTAGGAAAACGCGATGATTTTCATCAATTTGTGTAATTTTGATGTCAAAACAATGCGCAGTGGTTACACTGTAATTGTGATTGTGATGTAGTGCGTACGCCGCGTGTCATGCTATGTCAAACACACATCCATCAACCATTATGGACCAGTCAACATTAAAAGTGGTCTTTATCTTCAATTACCATGACAAACTTTGAGTCCATTGTTGGAGTTTTAATTTGGCAGTAAATTTTCTCCAAATGTAACAGATTTGAAAAAAATTCAGACATTCTGATGAAAGTGTCTTTTATTGACCAATGTTACCATTGTTTTAGGGAAACTGCAAACTGAAAGAATGTTTCATCTTTAATATGTTTAGTCAAATTGCTTTCAGAGTTGGCCATATTTTATTTCAAACAACTCACAGGTGCTTCAGGTTCTTTTGCTTTGAATCTATGGCAATATTGTATGAATTTGAAACTGATTAACTTCTTTTTTAAGATTTTCCAAATTTTAAATACAAATGATTTTTCTTGTTGCCCTAATTAAATTATACTATATGATCAAGAAGTCTGATAAATTCAAAATAGACATAAATTGCATGAAAGTTAAAAAATCAAAATGGTGTGCATACTTTTTCCAGCATTGAAATCTGTTTTTCGTGTTATTTCTTTTTGCCCGCACCTGATTGATTCCTTTTTCTTTACATTGTACAAGTTAATTATGATTCGCCTGAAACAATAATTTTTTGTCTCTGATAGAAGAGGCTCGCACCCGCAAGCAGTGTAAGTCATTCACACTTTGTGTCAACACACTTGAGTTTCAAAGAAAATATTTTCTCTGGGCACAATGCAATGCATGTCATTTTATTAAGAAATAGAGTAATTAATGAATGTAAACATTAAACAAACTCTAGAAGACTTTTTGTCCGTGCGTGCTTTACTTGAGGAACTTTAGCCTTATACTGTGTCACCAATAGGGTGATTGGCACCTTAAAACAACGTCACATCACGTAACGCACGTGACGTTGCGTTCAGACGTCACGCCGAGCGCTGAAGTACTTTCCTGAATGCGTCCGCGATACTCGAGCCCCACACACGCCACTTACAGGCACTCTTCAAGACCAATGTCCGGTCTTGGAAACGACTAAAGCTCTGGATTGCTCTCATTGTTGGATCTGCCACGTGGACACGTCCTTTTGACCCTTTAAAATGTCCAGATTTAATGCAGTAAGGTGATGAATTATCTTCAATTAAAGCCAATATTCACCACTTTGTTTGCAGAGAACGGATTCAAAGGATAAAATTTCAAAGACGAATAATCTCTGATATGACTTTCATAAAATTGCTTTCCATGTCAAGAATTTTCCTGATGCTTTTCTGAGAAAATCTTTTTTCCTTCTCTTCAATTACCGGAATTCTATTTCAGTTTAACATTCTTATTTTTCTCAAAATACTTTTTGACTTTGTGTTTTGGAAAGCAAGATGTATGCTAAATGATAATGTTTAAGGGAAAGTATCTTGAAAATTTCAGACACAAAATGAACAATGAAGTTCCTTTCAAGAAAGAATTCGGTGTTTGACAAGAATGATGCAATATGTGATCATCTCTGAGCTTCAAAAATAACTACAATTTAATCATGTTGAAAAAACAAGAAGTGTCACTATGGTTAATATCCATGACAACGAGATTTCCCAATTCGGTATTCATGAAGCATTGTCGGCGAAATACCAAAGAAAGCAGATAGGTCCATCCCCTCCTCGTCTTCCACTCCATTCAGCTTCATCATTTCTCATTTTGTGCCTTGGTGGACATGACCATCTATCAGAGATACAATGGAAAAGGTTTGGCTGGTGTAACTCCCCTGTAACCCTTCGTCACACCCAAGAGGGCATTTAGGGTCTTTGGCTCCATTGTGTGGGACCTCTCACTCACTTAATTCAATCCTCTTATCACAGTCTTATCACTTGCTGGATGCTAACCTCTCACATATTTCAAATGCCATTTGTGGAAATTTAATTACCAATGAGGCTTAATACTGAAAATGTGCTAAAAGGGAGGGGGGGTGATAGACATCAACGTTATTGTCTGTGGAACTAAGGTTGGCAGCAATAAGGTCTTATTTTGTAAATGTTCGCCATAATTAATAATTCTTCAATTCTTCAATCAAGAAGTTTTGGTTCAGAAAATCTGGATAAAAAGCCATTAGAGATAAAGTGATAGTCAATGTTAATTTCAATCATGTCTTGAAAACATGTCCAAAGCTTACTTGTGTCCATGTAAACTCCTTACTTCATGAGGTATTTTAAAATGAAAAAAATGGATCTTTTTTATTGTGAATTGTATGAAATTTATGTTGGAAGATAATTCCAAAGTGCCAAAGCCCATCGAGATAGTAACTGATACTTGGGAGTACCATAAACGGCTACAATATGGTATTCACAGTAGTATTATTATCCCTGTTGTGAACATAGAAACCGTTTCTCTCAGTTAAAGCGGTTATGAAGAGATACACGGTGAACCCTTCATCAACCCCAGTGTTTCCTCCAACCACCACGAGATCAATATCCCTTTACAATGTCGTATCATCCTTCTTTATACGTTCATGAAGCGAAAAGGGGAAGTATTTATTTGCTGGAAATTTGCTTCCGAAGAGTAATTTCTTGCTAAATTACGTATCAAAACAGTCGCCGACAATTGGGCTTGATGCCGCAATTGTCGAACATCGCACTGGGTTTCCGAAGCGGTGATTCTTAGCAATCAGCACTTCTGTATGGCGAGGCTCTGATCTGTGGGTAAAGGGGGGAAGGAAAAGCAGAAATCGGCAGGAAAATGTGGGGGAGAAATTGAAGGAAGAGGGGAACAAAGGTTACTACAAACACATTGCCACTTGGAGTAGTAATTTGATTTCCCGCGGCAATCGGCACACAAATGTATCGATCATAATTTTTCTCTGAAAATGGCTTTGATGAGAGGACTCAATTAGACCGACATAAGTGGAGCTGTTGGGTTTGAATCTTTTGCACTTCAACTCCGGACGGCCAGGATCCCAGCGACAAGCAACACAATTGTGATTGCCAAAATGACGGAAGAACTCTAAAAGCAAAAAGAGTCGATTTTGCTTTTTTCCCTTCTGCGCGCAGGAACTACCTGCGCAATGGATCCCTGACACGCGACACATGTCCTGCCTCAGCCAATCACCGGAGCCGTAACAGCACACCCCGAGGCCATGCCTTTTCCATAATGGGTTCTTGCTGCTTAGGGAAGCAGTTCCAGCAGTAAACAATGAGACACGTGCCTTAAGCCTTGTTTAATGTTCACATTTAACAGCCTGGTCTCTTTTCTCTCTCTGCCGGTGACACGCCTCTGCGACTGGCTATTGCTATGCTGTGATTGGTCATAATTGGTCGGGTAGGCCATTCAATGCCTGGGCTCTATCACTTTAAAGCGAAAGCATCATCATCACTCGGGCTATAAATGGTACGGAGCCTGGGCCTTGTTCAGGATATCCTTAAACACTGTGACCACCGTGACTCAGTGCCTTATCCTTCTGCTACATCCACCGACGACTAAACGACACCGTTTATTACGGTAGATTAATCGTCGATTTTCCTTTGCCGATTTCTGTATCAGTCTCAGCAATAGGAAACCCCATTTCTGAGGAGAATCAAAAATTGTTTCACCCAGAAAAAGCAAATCAGGAATTGACCGATCAAGCACCAGGACGGGAAGACTCAAATCCGGCTCGGAAGTTTGCGCACATTGCTTTTGCCGACAGTACTACTATAGCTACTAAGAGGCTACTATCGGCACGGGAGCTTTCTACGAGAACTTCACTGTTCAACAAAGTACATTTTTGCTGTTATCTTAACCTTTTGGCGGAAGAAGTAAAATGATTCAACTAGTAGCAATGCAAACATAGGAGCAGACTTTGAAAAAAAAAACTGAAAAAAGAAGAAAAGAAAATTTCAGTGAAATTTAACTCTTAATTAGTAAGGTTCAGAGGCCACCGTGCCTCTACCGACAGAATCGTCTAAGCTGGAATCACTCAAAGGTTTGTCGTGGAGCGAGCGCGTGGACAGGATGCAGGGAAGTCTCAAGTCTCCCCCGGACTACTACCGCGCCGCATGCACGTTCGGCGGGCTGCCCGGCATGATGTTTCCCGGTGAGTAGGCTTAAGCTAGTCTAATGAAATTGACCTTTTTTGTCTCGGGTGAATTTGTCTAATTAGAGAAAATTTAGAATAGTATGATACTGAATTTACAAAATGCATAAAAATCTGTTTCGATTTGCATTATTAAACATTATAGTTCATTTGTTCAAAAACATTCAATGCAAATCATAAATAACATTTGAAATTTAAATTTTATCGGGTCATGTACATATAAAGTTTCAGCTTGCTATAACTCATCCAAAGCATGATGTTTGAAAAATGAAATATTAGTGCTGGTATGTTGTCGCTGTCAAGAAAAAGCCATGAAAACAGTTGCGCTTATATTTCTGCTTTTGATGACAAAATAAATGTTTCCTTTGCAATAAAGTGATTTTAGCGCTTAATGAAAATCCATACAAACGAACATTAAATAAGACTTGCTCTTGAATGGGACTTGCATGCCGTTTTATGAAGAGCGATGCCATCAATAAGCTCTGATTTTCACTTTATTGTGTTACGCCTTCATTATTATCAACAGTACGAAGCTCACGAAATTGGTCGCAATCGCGTGAGTTCTTTTCCCGAAAAACAACGATAAGCATTGTTAAAATTTACGGTCTTTTTGACCTCACTGCCTGTTTCAGTAATCACTCAAATAGCGATTTCAGAATTCTGGAATTAGCATGTCCAAGGTATACATGCACCAATTTTGATCAATTGAGACACTGATGATTTTTAATCCTTGATGGCAGAACCTTTCAGAAAACGAAGGAGAATATCTGAGAATGTTTTAAAAGTCTTTATATTGGAGATAAAACTGTTCTGTATGGTATGAAATGTTCAATCAGCTTATTCAATACACATGTCTTTAAAATAAAACGTGAAACTGGTGACTTGTCTGTGGAAGATGCTTCAACAGTTTAATCACAAAGTTGAGTTCAATGCATGTCAAAGATCCTCGTCAGATTCGTAAGGATTCCCTACAAGTAGCGGGAGGTCTCACGCGCATAAACCGTACTGCAGGTTAATGAAACAATAGCTAATAATGTAACAATAGCTCTAATCACAACAATCAGTGGCCTGACTCACTAATCATGATCACCATCCACTCTTTCCATAGTCCACTATCGGACAATACACTATTTGCCGTGTTGTCATAGAAACAGTAAATTTTAAACAACATGCAGATCCGCATAATTTTAATGATGACATGTACACATCTGATCTCTAAAATAAGGCAACAGTTTTTGAACAGATGAAATTTCTTATTTTCTGGAAATTGTCTGAGCATAGTTTTTGCCTCGACATGACAAACGTGTCAAAAGTACTGATCATTCATAATTTATATTTGTTTACAATTTACTCAACTTGTTATATGGAAAAAGTAATCAAAAATGCATTCAATAATTAGTGTCATAATACAGTGTTATGACACTACCCAACAATGAGACAATTAGGGGCAGTGTTTACTTTATCATTAAAGCAAGAGGATATTAATTGAAGGGATTGATAAACCAGTGGATGTCACTGCAGAGGCAAGGGTGATGATGCAGGGGAAGGGTAAATACACCTGCATGCAGACCTGCAAGTACTCTGGCACCTGTCTTCTGGCTGCAGGGCCTGTGGGTTGTAACAATTTGCAAATATCCCTGAGAGATAAGTTCTGATATGGGTACACTAGGACATTAGGTGAATAGATCGAAGCATGAAATAAAAAAAAATTAACATTTCAACCTCTTAGAAAATGTGGAAGAGATATGAAAAAGTGTAAACTTGTTTTTGCAAAACCAAGTGGCATAGTGCGCTTTTTTTCCGCTTTTAGATATAATTACAGCCAAGGTAGTGGTTTTAGAGATATTGCCTATTCATTGCAAAAGCACTGAGTGTCATCTACAAATCTGCTGATTAAAAAAAATAAATAGTGTCATCGCTGACAGAGCTATTGATTTTAATTGACATCCTCAACTCGTCACTGAGTGTATTATCATATCATAAGCTATTGTTTTCTTCAAGTGTACTGTGCCATTATGGAGCTTCCCTCATTAAATAGCATCCCAGTTACCCCAAGCATCATTGTCATGACAGACAATAAAAGTATAGAATATCCCATTCCTCATCCACCAGTCACTAGTTCTTAATCACCTTTTGTTCCGATGTCTAATTGAACCATTGAGAACACATTGATGACATATTTTAGTTAGGCCATTCAGCCGGAAACTAATGGAAAATGTTTGTCTCTCTAATAAGTGGGATAACTCAGTTATCAACCATTCAATACCTATTTCTGACAGATATACCTCGGGTTTGATGCTTGTTATGCGAGTTGGAGAGGCATTTCAGAGTTCTTTTTTTAATATGGCCTTTTAAATTTCTTTGTAGACCCATCATCGTATGGTAAAGGAGCATGGACTCCACAACACAGCCCACAAACTCAAGGTAAGGTTGGACTAAAATTTTTATTGTACTGCTGATAATTTTTGAAATTCAAATTTAATTTAGGGATTTTTGTAAGAATTAGCTTATGTGTAACATAATGTTTTGTTCTCTTGAGAACATTAGACATGCTAAAGTTTTAAATAGCATGTTCGGAAGTTGATGTAACAGTCTTGGATCCACCTGTGAATAGTTCTGCAGTAACTGGCCTAATTTAGACATAGATCTTTAGCTATAAAAGGACCCTCAGGCTTTTCTCTTACATCAAGCCAAGCTTTGTTGCAGAATTCTCTTGTGTCCACAAGAGACACATTAGGGGAATATGACCTCTGTTGGATGATTCTTTACTTAAGATTTCATGTAACCAGCATCATGTCTATAGAATCATATAATCACCATTCTCTTAACATTGATTCTTCTGAGGGAAACTGAATCAATAGCTGAAGGAAAATAACAGTGATTTCTCCAAATAGCACTTTTAGTGATCAATGATTATCTCAGGCCTGTAGGCAAGCAAGTCTTCTGAGGCTGTTTCTTCAGTGCATAATGCATCTCCTGTTTCTCTCAAGGAGAAGCATGTAATAGGCATTTGTGTTACTGCCTTGAAAGCTCTACTGAGAAAATTCTCAAAGCCATTCCTTGTTCCCCTTCGGTTGCAAGCCTCAGTCACAGTTAATAATGGGCATTGATCATTGCTGGATGGCAACTCCTGAAGCTAGCTGTACATGTTCATTGGTGTCAGTGAGGTCAAATCTTTAGGGTAAAAAAGATTTAAATCTAGAAATAATTGCATAATTGATCTGTTGCTTTCCACTTTTCATATCCTGTTAAAACCTGATACAGATCTAGAACTGATATGATCAATGCAGTGATTGATTTGTTAGTGCAGTTGTAAAGTTTCTATTGAATCTTGAGTGAAACAGAGAAGCATAAGGAGAGGTTCAGGTTTACAGGAATGGGACGGGAAACACCAACAATATACGCAGAATAACGTTAGTTTTTTGCATTGATTTCCATTTGAGGAAAAAATGACACTTGATCATGTTAATTTCAGCAACCATAAGTGATGATCAATACTTTCTGATCCTTAAATAAATGTTTCTTTCGGTATCAGTTATTATGGAAAGTATAAATATATATTTATGAGTGAAAGATAGATCATTAACCGCATTAGGTAATCTTCCTGTTTATTTTATTGGTACTTTTAATACTTTTATCAATGGAAAAAGTAGGTGTTTTACAACAAATGGGAAATCCTGCCGGCGTCACAACCAACAATCACCCGTAATTCATATCTCAATTTGGCAATCGGCGATTTCTTACTCTCTTGATTGTTAGTTACCTGAATGTTTAATGGTACTCTAGCATATCCGGATAGTAGAACAAATAAAGGAAAGCGAGTCAAGCAAAAAAAGAGGAAAATCATTCAACAAAATGAAACCATTTTGTTTTCTGACACTTTCCAGAGTTTAGACTAGCTATGTAATATTGCTCTGCGGTTTGTACAGTTTTTGACTCTGATGGTCTTGAAAAGATTCAAACAAATAGTCTATTGTGAAAACAGAAGATTTTGAAGAGTTGATTCCATTCAACTAGATTTAAATTTAGAATCACTTGAATCCGAATAATTTTTATTGCTTCATTTTAGCGCTGAATTTTCAATCTGTTCTGTTCCTTTTGAAAAGAACCTGGTAATCACAACTTTCCAACAGCAATATTCTATGTCACAGGCATTGTTACCCTTTGTAAATATTTTACAGGGGTCACATTTTCCCCCGCAGAGGTTAATTTAACTGGCACACGCCATAGCTTAAGGCAGTAATAATGGCACGTGGAAAAGATGGGCCAATTTGACGCTTCAACAGTGTAAAAGATTTTACGCTTGGTTTGGCATTTTTTATACGAAAATACAATTCATTTCAAGATGCTGTCTGCAATGGTTTTGCGTCTCTTATTACCACCAATACCATCAATCGTGAAAGTTAAGCCTCATAAAAGTTTGATACAGAATTGCACAAAGAAGGACGAACACAAAGTTGATATTTTCCCCCATTACTCCGTCAAAGGGGAAATTCTAAACAGAATTCCAAAATTACATTGCAATATTATTTCCTTGTTTTGAAATCTGTATTGCATCTAGTGGCGGATCCATGATTTCCCAGAAGGAGGGCGCCAACCCCCAAGGTGGGACGCTAGCCTATTATCTGTCCAAATTTTTCGTAAAGACTGGACAAAAAATGGATCCGGTAGGGAGTGCGTCCCTGGTGTCCCCTTGGATCCGCTGATGGCATCGGAATTGTGGTGCAAAACAGCAAAAGAATATAAAACTTTAAACGCCGCAGAAGAGATGGCACCACTTGTGAGAGGGTGTTTCATTTCCAGCTGTGTTTGCTTTCCTCGGCCGCACGTACCGTACAAGTGTCCGTCCTGATGGTAATAAAAGAATTTGGATTAGACTTAATGTTGTTTAAATTACACATTTAAGTCGGGTTATTCCCATTCTGTGGTCTTTATGAGGAGCTGACAGGGCTCTGTTTACACTCAGAAGCCAGTTTAACCTCAGCAACAAAGCCTGTAGCAGCACATTTAGCCTCCAAAACAAAACCTGTTCAACCTGTAGTGCCAACAAAGTACTTATGTCAATAGTGTCAAGTTGAAATTTGGTTAAAAAGGTGAAAAGAGGTATTGTGAGGAGCTCTGTCAATCTCTTTAGTCAAGAGATTTGAGAAACATGACTCTGACAATAATATTTATGTGGCATATTTATTAATTTTAATGTGGTGTTTACCATTTCTCAATAATTAAGCAAATATTAATGCACAAAACTGACATCGAGTTCGATGCATTGACCTTCCGAGTTTTAGCGTCCATCAATAAAACACGCTTGAAAATTTGAAAAGTTTGCGCAACTGGAATCTGAGGGATTTTTGATTTCAAGTACAGAAATGCAAACTTAAAAGAAATCCCCATGTAGCAACGTCAATGTATGTTCTGAATCCATAAATAACGATGACATTGCATTCCTTGTGGCCATATCAATTTGATAAATTTTCGAGGCAAGGAAATTCAATAAGCTTGATTGTGGTGAATAGGAAGATATCAGACCAGTTGAGTGTTTTAGGCAGGAAACCGGACTAGATAGACCATGAATATAGAGGTTTCTGATCAGGAAATCAACCCAGAATGGAAGCATTGCATGTCCACTAGCCCAAAGGAGTCTGGGGGTCTAAGGTGATGAGGTTAGGCTGCATCTCAATGTGAAGATTGGACTTTCTTTGGCAGGAACTGTTAGTGTTGTGATTGCAGCATTGTGCATCTATTCCTCAGGCTCAGGCCCGTGTGAACGAATGTCTTCAAAGGGTAAAAGATCATAACTTAACTCTCCATGAAAAGTTCTTGAAACAAGAAAATTACTTTCGAAAATGACCCTTTGGTGGTAACTTTCCAATCATGAAAATGTCCGAATTATGTAATCAACTTGGCAAGCAATGTGAATCTTCATAAAAGCTTAATCTACCTATAAAGAACGATTTCTATCATTTTTGCGGACGGGCCTTACGCACGTTGAAATGCCAAGGCGTGCTGAGGGTCCGACGGGAGCGATAATCGAGTTAAAGCTTCGCAATGAAGCCCTATTGTGCCGCGGCCTTTGCTTTGCTCCCGCGGTACCTTCAACCTCGAGTTCCTGCCGTCCATCCTAACGAAGCGACTCATAGTAACAATTCTATAGTCGGCTGGCTAACAGCTGGGCTTTTAACACACACGCAGTCCAGAAGTCATAATGCCTCATCCGACCCTTTTATCTACATATTTCCAGTTCCGATGCAGTTTCTCTAACAATTTTTCCGTTTCGTATTCCCGGCCATTTGTGCAGTGCATTTATCAATTAGCGGAACTTAAGGGGAAGGGATCACCCGTCTTTATTGGACCTGCCAAGGGGGCGGGTGGCTGCTGCCATGTTAAATTATCCCTTATTCTAAATGTCAGAGATAAACTCTCCTGTCTATCTAAATCTGCAGCTTCTATTCTCAATCTGAGTCCCAATTGTGGAACGACAATGTCGTAATGGATTTTCGGGACGTTTATTGACAATCGTTTATTTTTCGAACCAATTATGAAGCGAGGTAAAATGATACACGCTGTTACAACTAGGTTTTTTTCTGAACATATGATGGGGCCATGTCCGATATTTTTTACGTTCATCAATGATAACCATTCGAGCGACAAGGTTGTCGAAAAACTCACAGCAAAAAAAGAATTTTTTATCGCTTACGGGAAATAATCTTATTAAAATTTTGAAATATAACCATTTTTCGCAATAAACATCAAATTAAACATCTGGAACAAAATAATCAAATCCTCTACTTTTTTTGTCTCTTTCGCAGGTTACGGCTCAAATGGTCTGACGCCAATGACGAAGCCAACAATAGATCCGACAAACACGTCATGGAGACCACAAGGTGGGTGTTGTTACATTTCGAAACAATTTATAAAGTTTTCTGATTGGATTTTGAAAGCAGAATTCATCTAATTGGGGATGTATTGTAATTGTTAATAGAAATGTTTGGAATCACTTTTTAATGGGTTGAAATGGATTCAAACCAATCAAATGGTTGTTTTGAAGCTGCCAAAATAGGAATATGAAGAGCAGTACATGAGGAAAAATAATCAAACTTTTGTCAAATCTTGACTGAATCTAAGGATTTCCTTTCAAATATTTGAACGTACAAACATCTGAACACCAGCTTATTTTGTTGGCCAGCTTAAGAAGCAGTTTTAGAGTTGTTTTGACAAACAGACAAGCTTCGCATTAGTCCACATGGTCAGCGCAACTCATGGTTAAATCTGTACAATCTGTGCTAAATGCTTGTCGTAACGAGATTAGTGAAGACCCACAACCTGACTAATTGACCACAGTTAATCTCCCTTACCCAGGGGACTAGCTGAGGCTTCACCCCAAATTGCCTTCAATTGACGCACTCTGTTACAAATCTGACAAACAGTGCTCTTTAAAGGCATTAAACAGCAACAGCAACAACAACGATGACGACCAAAACAAGATATGCCTAAAACAAACAACATTGTTTTGTATTCAAATACTCTAGTATTTTAGAAAAGGACAGTAACTTGACGTTAATGGGAGAACGATAGAAAATCCACATTGCGCTCGTTTTCTTACCTTTCAAATGTCACAATGCACATTTCAAGTCAGCATCGACAATTTCTGGATGAGGATTTAACAAATACTTTCCGATTGGTGTTAGAAATATATTTCTACTAAAAAATTAGTGAAGTTTTATAGAAGACTTTTTGGTCTTTTTGCTTTGTTCGAAAAGATTAGTATTTGAATAGTAGATCTAAATAGTATTTTGTCCATTTTTAATTTAAACGATCCGGACTATTTTCAGTAAAGCAAAGGAAATGGCTTTATTTACTGATAAAATATCCGACAAAAGACAAAGAAACTTTCCAAAGAGAACGATAGCTCTGACAGCTCTTTGAATTCAGTGATAAAGTGAGATTACCATTTAATGGAATACGCTTCATATTGTTGGAAGTTAATTGTAATAAATGAAAAGGCAATATAAAAGCAATATCAAAGATAAAAAAATCAGGAAAATGCATGAACACTTAGTTCCTAAATCCATTTTCATTGTATACAGTGCGCAGCTTCACTTCTGAAGTAAAACATAATGTGCTGTCGTGTGCGTTTGTCCGTGTTATGGGCGACAATGTTCGAAAATTTCATGCGACTGTACTAAGAGTCACAGGAAAATAATGGCAAGAACCAAATCCATGACTGAAGAAAAATATCAACTTGGGTTTGTCACAATTAAAAGGACAAACATGTCAAAACAAAATTTTAAAAAACCCAGCAAAGCCTCTCAAGCAAGACGAAGCACTGTTACAAATATCAAAATATTTGACTACAATTTTAGGAATAATCCACATTTAAAAAATTCTACCTAGATATGTGACAAAGTTGCCTGTCAGCTGACATTTCAGTGCGCCAGCGGGGGGTCTCCTCTCCCCGTGGGCCTCGCCTCACAATGCAAGCACAGTGATATTAACGGTGATTGTGACTTGACTTAAGCTCAATCCGACGTCGTGTTTGCTCAGTTAATGTAGCTCTGTGTATCCAGAATCAACTCAGGACCATCCCGCCTTTTACAGCCGCAATATTGATCTGCATAATCTTTCACGTTTTAATTCTCTTCGCATCTCTTCTCTCTCTTCTTTCTTTTTTCATTTTATTTTTGGTCCCCCTACCCTCCCCCGAATCCCTACCCTACTACCAGGCACTGATAGTCATTGGCTTTTTTCCCTTTTAAGCTGATGCTTTGAAAAATTCACTATGTTTTGATTGTGTCTGTTTATAGTTTCCAATTCAAACCACCGACAGGGATTGTCATGATAATCCCATTTCTCTTTTTACTGATCGAGTTCTTTTGTTTTGATCCCATTTTTACTTTCAGGCTTTTTATTCCCGATAGATTTATCAGTGGTTCATTTCAATCCTTATGAAATGTGTTTTTTCCTTTTCTGTTCTGCAAAGATCATTGTCCCCTCCGGAAGTACTGTCCAATATGAAAGGGGAAAATCTCGACAACGCAAACTATTCGTAATGTAGACGGCGCAAAAAAGGTCACCTTGATGAAAACATGTCAATGGAATCCGATTTGTTGCTTCGAGCATGAAAGACGTTTTCAATCTCGAAAGAATGCTTATTATTGCGTCAATGTTCAATAGATTTAATTGTTTTGGACTGCTCGTGCATTGTATATACAGATCTACTGTATTTTATTTAAACAAAATGTGGGTACCTATATGCCACCTGAATCGGCTTTCTTACACCGTTTGAATTTGAACACAGCAAGATTAGTAGGAAAATGATATAAAAAAAGAAGTAACAAGAAAGTCCTCCTGCGTGAACGCAAGAGGCATACCGCCCGCTGCGTAGCCTACCTATCCCCAGGTAATCATG